>JAVTVY010009731.1:0-47142 GCA_036873755.1 Hanleya hanleyi
ATTCATAAGGATGTGGTGTCTTATTCCGTGCTCCACTAAGATGGAGTGGGAGAAAGGGTTGCACTGCGTGCTCTGCATGACCAGTGCCCATTGTATCACGATGGAGTGCCCGAACTTATCCATCCATCATTCTGCAGTCAAGAGAAGATCCGGTCACAAAATTGACTGGATAATGTCATTAGGGATATCGGGATGTATGCATCATCTTGTTGTGTTGTTGGTTATGATTCAACATGTTCATTTTTGCACTTCTGCTGTTCTGTCATATTGTGCATGAACAAAGTTACATCACATGACTCTAAGCAGAAATTGGGGCCAGTGGTAGTCTCTCGAAAACAAATGGAATGAAAGTATCCATAACAAGGAAAAATGTATTCAGGGATCCATAGATGCTATGCTATGCTATTTTAAGATATCTCTAATAACAGGTTGGGAAAAATACCTTGATCGAGATATTATACCTTTATCGGGGTATTATACCTCGATCGAGGTATAGGCCTATACCTCGTTTGGGGTATAGGGCTATATCAGCTTCAGTTTTTGTTAATTTATGGAAAATGTGGACATCCACAAATACCCTGGACTGTATGGATCTTTCAACAACATCTATGGCTTCATTGTTCCACGATTTTTACAGCAACTTATTGCTTTGTTTTATGCGACTAATCCGTCAAATTAGCCAATCTAATATTTCAAAAATGAAACCTGGCTTCAAATGACATTCGGTGAAATTTATTATGTAAATGAAAATGGCATGTGATGGCATACTTCCATCTCAAAGTCATATATCCATGTTGCATGAATGTAGATGCACTGACTGATGAATAAATTAAATTAAATTGTCTGATGCAATGCACAATCTCCTAGCATGCATACACATGGCAGGGCCATAATACCCAGAGCAGAGGTCTGTTTTTTTGTGCACATGCTAGCAGTTTAGATTATGTATCTGTCAGTTAAACTCTCAAATCCTGCAACTTGCGCATGAACTTGATATGGAAGTGTGCCACCCCATGCTATTTTCATTTACAGAATAAATTTCACAGAATATGTCATTTGAAGCCATATTTCATTTTTGAAAATATCGAAGTGGCTAATTTGAATGTTTAGTCGCATAAATTGAAGCAATACGTTGAAAATCATGGAATAATGAAGCAATGGATGCTGTTGAAAGATTCATGCAGTCCGGCATATGTGTGAATGTCCACATTTTCCATAAATATATAAAAACTCAAGTTGACATAGTCCTATACCCCAATCGAGGTATAGGCTAATTCCGCGACCAAGGTATAATACCCCGATCAAGGTATAAAACCTCGATCAAGGTACCCATGATGCTGTGTGGTTTCGGAAATTACGCGAAATTATTGAAGCTTAACATCTCTTAAGGGCAAATCTAAGAAGATTCAAAATTACTGACCGAAATGATAGTCCTAGGCAGTGTTTGCTAAATATCTCCAAAATGGCTACAAGGATTTGGATGAAAATTTCGCATACATTGGTTCAGATTGTTTTGGTTATTCCAATGCAATTAGAAATCAAATATATTCCTATTTCACCAAGAAATCACTCTTGCAACTTACCGCATTGAACTGTAAGGATGCCAGGGTGCATTACTTGGATAGGAATTTTAAAACGCCCAATAAACTTCCTCTAAATCAATCACAAGAAGATCCACACGGATAATTGGGAAAGGAATTAAGAATAACTTCAAAATTGAAAATTTGCAAGCAGGAAATGAGTGACAAATGATCCGCCATGGCATCTTCTTCACTTTACTTGTCGCTTGGAATTATGGGTAGGTAATATTCGCTGTATTGTTTACAATATTACTAATAGTACAGAATAAATATTATGATATTACCGTCCTTGACAACTGGACACAGAGCAAGATCGTCACTTATATCAAGTGAAATACTACCTGCCAAGGGAGACACAATGAAGCAAATGTTGGATTATTAACCTCTTTCCATGTGTATTTTTACGTTCTTTTCAAAAGCTCCGCCCCGCCATTTTCATCGTCACAAACTAGCTGGGTCAAGCACCTTGTCTGCATAAACATGCGCCGGAAATCTAACATTCATTCGACATTCCGAAGTGTAACGAATCCTTACATGTTCCCTTAGTAATGTATTAATGCACTCAAAATAAAATTCCGTTTACTCGAACGGAAAAAATCCGTCCCCAGGGAATCAAGGGAATATTCCGTTATTGTAACGGATTCCTATTTTTAACGGATTCAACGGATTTTACTATCCGTTAAATTTAACGGAAAAGTCCGTCCCCAGGGAATCGAGGGAATATTCCGTTATCGTAACGGATTCTTATTTTTTAACGGATTCAACGTTGGGCGCTTGATGGTAACCGGAAATTTATTAAATTTTATCCCATGCAAACTGGGTTTATATTGAGTGGACTTTTTCACGTAACTCTAACGTCCGAGTTAAGAGAATAATCCTCTCAGTATATAGATCATCGGAATCGTTCGTAATATCCAATGTTTAATGATTTTAACTCAAACCGCATTGATATTGACTGCGCTGATTAACTCTCATGTGGTTTTTAATTCAGTGCTTTCTCTTTGTCGAGGAAGAAATTAAAAAAAATTAAAATTCTATCGATCGGACAGAGTCGGACATGTTTGGCATATAATTCCGATATTGCTCATTAATCGCAAACGTAATTATACATGCAGATCAATTTTAAAATTACGATTTCCTGCTCATAAAAGTAAAAGAAATGAGTAGGTTCATTCAAGTTAGATAACTCTTGGTGCGGTGATGCCCACGACGGCCCGGTGTGGTTAGGTTAATGTGGAGATGCCTACACAGCCCAATTCAGAATGTGGGCTTCCCAGTACTTAACCCACTTGGGGCCAGTGTAGGGTTGCCCATGCCCCCACAGCCCGCGACATGCCCACGTTTGCCCAGGTGGGACCAATGATTACTTGCTGACTGATGGGATATTCCGTTGATGTAACGGATGAGTCCGTCAGTGCAATACAACAACGGAAGATTCCCTTACTATAACGTACTATTTCCGTTTGTATAACGGATTAATCCGTTAAAACTACCTAACGAATAGTAATATGTTAAATTTTAACGGATTATTATTTTGAGTGTGGATTGTCATAATATCAATTAAATCGTCTATTGATTAATAATTATCCTTTAGTGAAGGGACTATATATCTGGGTGGTTTGCCTCAGTTGTTGGGAGTTAAATGGCATTCGGGGTTTTCCGACGATTCCTGCGGAAATCAGCGAACCATGACATCACCATGCATCATGCACTCCAAGTTATTTTTGTCAATTTTTGTAAATGGATTTAGTAAATACATTCTATAGGACACTAGTCGTTTCTTACTTGCGCAATAATTCTTTTAGCATTTTTAGTATCTGATACCTATAGTACTATTTTGCTGGGCATTTCTATTCATATACTCGATCAGATACGAATTGCTGGCGGACGATAGTGTGGCGTAAGTGTGGAATCCTCCAACACAACAACAACACATGGAGGAAAGCGACCCATCAATTGTGGTTTGTATTTGTCCAAAAACTGTTTGTATAGGCAATAAACATGCTTGTATATAGTTGGTAATATGATAGTTAAGTGCAATACTCTTCTATGAGCGTGAATAAATATGTCAGAACAGGTCAGAACTCTACGCAACGCATGTTTATCTTGTATAACTCAATGACCATGTGCTCCATTCTTATGTAAAACGGGGGGAGTATACTGTATAAACACGTATGTAGATTAACCCCCCAAATATTCGTCGTGTATACTCGTGTAATATGGTTCTATGTCTGCTGTGTTCGGTAATCAAGGGTTAAATTTACCAACTGAATATTCAACTCAGCTGTAAAAGAAGTACTTGCAGAAAATGGCAGTGCAACATTTACATCCTGTGCTCATTTCCTGTTTGTAAATTTCAAATTTTGAAGCCATTCTCAATTCCTTTCCCAATTATCCGTGTAGGATCTTCTTGTGATTGATTTAAAGGAAGTTTATTGGGCGTTTTTAAATTCCTATCCAAGTAATGCACCCAGGCATCCTTACAGTTCAATGCGGTAAGTTGCAAGAGTGATTTCTTGGTGAAATAGGAATATATTTGGTTTCTAATTGCATTGGAATAACCACAACAATCTGAACCAATGTATGCAAAATTTTCATCCAAATCCTTGTAGCCATTTTGGAGATATTTGGCAAACACTGCCTATGACTATCATTTTGATCAGTAATTTTCAATCTTCTTAGGTTTGCCCTTAACCCCAGCCTATGGCAAATCTGTCAGAAAAAAATAGCGCAAGGAGTTTAGAGAACTATATCATTTCCTATACGATGTGGAACTGAAAATACACTCTCCTTCAATATGGTAATCGATGTTAACTGTACACAATGTGGGACAGCTTTCGTGCATCATGTGAATGTTGGAAGAAGCTATACCCCTTGTCGGAAATACGTCGGATCAAAGCAAGTTGATTTGGAGGAAAGCGTCGAAATATGGACCATCTAACATTCACCCATCACAAGAATTGTCAAGAGCAACTTCGTCAAATTTTAAACCTATTGAGTTTGATGCTTACTAAATTCGCATGATTGTATCAAACGATGTTCTCACATTTAATAGCTGAAATGATAGCACCTCAATTGTGTCTCTTTCTGTCGTCGCTCCACAATGATTGACATACCGAACTTGCAGCGATACCGTTGAGTATTTCCAAAAATATTTCCGGTTCTCACTACCGGTAAAACTTGACGCGTTCCAGTAAACGAATAAGGATTTGTCTCAAAAGGAAATTGGGGGGGATATATTATTACCTACGTGTAAGGGGTTGGGTGCTGGTGAGGTAGATCTGGTAGAATTGAGGCAAGTCGCTCCTCTCGTCAGGCGGGCAGGCAGGTAGTTGCTGGTCAGCTTCAGGTTGAGGTATATCCACTGGTCAGGTGTAGATCTAGTAGAATTCAGGCAGTTAGTTGCTGCATGGTCAGCTTCAGGCCGAGGTATATCCACTGGTCAGGTGCAGATCTGGTAAAATTCAGGCAGGCTCAGGCTGGTCAGCTTCAGGCTGAGGTATATTCACTGGTCAGGCAAATCGCTCCTCTCGTCAGGCTGGATATCTAGGCTCAGGCTGGCTGGTCTGTGGTCCGGCAAAGTGGTCAGGCAGGCTGGTCAGGCAGGCAGGTAGGTGAGATAGCTCCGTTTGGCAGTCCAATTGAATGCACCAACTCCCTAAAAATCGACCCTTTTATACGTTTTTTCGCAGCCGCCATTGATCCGCCATTACGCCGCCATTAGCCGCCATTGATCCGCCATTACGCCTCCATTGATCCGCCATTACGCCGCCATTGTGGGAAAAACCCCACAGATCAGTACAAGCTCCCACGGACCTGACCGAAGAAATACGGAAGTGAACGTGCAACAATGTTGCAATTCGGGGAGCCAGGTGTTCGGCACACTGTCTTCAGATATTACCATTTTCATTGAACAATATGCACATGTATATACACTTTAAGATCCTTGGATTTCTTTTATACCAAGGAAGATGAGCCGAAAACTTGTCAGTGGTTCAGCTAATTTGCATACAGTCACAGGCCACTGTCTTAGAAAGTAGAAAAATAAGTTCACTACTTCTAGTAATCATTTTATCTAGATCTAGATAAAACACAAATTGTCTTCGGTCACCTCCCTGTCTCTTCGGTCACCTCCGTGTACGATATTGTGGGAAAAACCCCACAGACAGGTCAGTACATGTCCATAGGTCAAAACAGCGCCCCCTGGTGGATGCAAGAGTTATCTCCCCCGGCAAAATGCTACTTTCAATCAGTAGACACTACTACTCACGGAATGTGCAAATATTACTTTTTAGAATCAATGCGTTACATTTTATACGAATCGTTTTCGTGTGTGACAAATATTAGTGAAATCAGCAATAGTTGGAAGTTAAATATCAAACCAATGACTGATACAGAATGAATCTCAATAAAAACATATCATTATAATTAGAACTGGCTTCCAAGTGGACCAAAAACTGTGTGTGCACAGTGAATATACATTGATGTGACATTCCTTTGTTATAATTATAGTTTGTTATAATTAAAACTTGTTGTGATTAAATCAATCGCATCAATTCTGCTCTAGTTGTATGCACGAGAGTAGTAGGGAAAGGACGGCTAAACCCTTATTTTGACGGGGGAGATAACTCTTGCATCCACCAGGGGGCGCCACCACCAGGTTAAAGGTATAGGGGACTCTCCGTAATCTCCCCAAGAGACCAAAAAGCTACCTCCAACACAGGAGAGTTCCAATTGTTGCAGGGAATGTATTCATCCGCGGTGATGCGGTCTGGCGGTGATGCGGTCGCGGGAAAAAGCTTCCGCGGAGAAAAAGTAGTCCCCAGACTTCAAATACGCTGCATGGTCCGATTGGGTCGAGTGAGGTATCAAAGTGAAGCATTCGTGAAGGGACATCCAGTCATGGGTGGGTGCATGTAAAATTAGGATTTTTCCCCGAAACTATAAAAAGCGGAACACGGAGGGAAAAACACCTATCAACCCTAGCCAAAAGGGCTAATATCGGTCCCCGGGCTTATTGGGACCTGCCTATCAAGTCAATGGGGTGGGTGCATGTAAAATTAGGATTTCCCCCCGAAACTATAAAAAGCGGAACACGGACTTTACCTCTAAAATAGGGGAAAACCCCTATCAACCCTGGCCAAAAGGGCTAATGTCGCTCCCCGGGATTATCGGGGCCTGCCTATCAAGTCAATGGGGTGGGTGCATGTAAAATTAGGATATTTTTCCGAAACTATAAAAAGCGGAACACGGACTTTACCCCTACAATAGGGGTCTGTATTATACAATATAAGGGAAAATGCCTGTATGCGGGGAGGGGTGATCACATTTTTTTTGTGGGCTTTACTATGGCTTGTGGGATCTCGTTTTTCTCGTCTCGCCAAGAAAATGACAATGGGGAGGGTCCCGGAGCGAATCGGTGAAATTTTTTGGAAAAGTCACCGAGCTCTGTATATAGGCCTATAGGCTGGCTATGGGGGGGTATAGGTCCAACCTGGGAAATTCACACACGTTCATTGTGATATGGGTTGCTTGGATTTGTTTTCACGTCTCGTCATTTAGAACACGATGGGAAGGGTCTCGGAGCGCAACGGTGAAATTTTTGGAAAAGTACCATATAGCCCATATAGTCCCATACTGGATATATGAGGGTATAGGTTCAATCTGGGAAATTTACACGAGTTCATTGTGATATGGGTTGTTTGGTCTTGTTTTTCACGTCTCGTCATTCAGAACACGATGGGAAGGGTCCCGAAGCGAAACGGTGAAACTTTTGGAAAAGTACCATATAGCCCATATAGCTCCATACTCGCTATATGGGGGTATAGGTCCAACCTGGGAAATTCACACACGTTCATTGTGATATGGGTTGTGGGGTCTCGTTTTTCTCGTCTCGTCATTTAGAACACGATGGAAAGGGTCCGGGAGTGAAACAGTGAAATTGTTGGAAAAGTACCATACAGCCCATATAGCTCCATAGGTGGCTATGGGAGGGATAGGTCCATCCTGGGAAATTCACACACGTTTATTGTGATATGGGTTGTGGGGTCTTGTTTTTCACGTCTCGTCATTTAGAACACGATGGGAAGGATCCCGGAGCGAAACCGTGAAATTTTTGGAAAAGTACCATATAGCCCATATAGCTCCATACTGGAGCTCAGAAGTTCTGATTTTCTAGATATTCCATGGAATTGTCACTAATTCTTCGAAATGCAGTGACGCCCGTCAACGCTCGTAGTTACGCCTTAACGCGCTAACATAACGCCTTGACGCCATGATATAGACCGGAAAGAGAACAACAACAAGAACAAGGATGACACTTGAGAGAAGAACAACAACAACAAGTTTTTTTT
Source organism: Hanleya hanleyi (assembly GCA_036873755.1). NCBI lineage: Eukaryota > Metazoa > Mollusca > Polyplacophora > Lepidopleurida > Hanleyidae > Hanleya > Hanleya hanleyi. The sequence continues at coordinate 7,934 of JAVTVY010009731.1, forward strand.
TCACATTATTTATTTTCCCCAATGTTACGTCATACCCACGCTGGGGGAGCCGCGTTGGATATGCTTACAACTCAAAAAGACCAATCAGAGGCCACCATTTGCATCTGTCATATTCGTTCCTGTCCGTTAGATGTATTCTTGTCCAATCAGAAGTCGCCATTTCAGAAAGTTCCATCTTTGCTCGGTGTGACCTAAGCATCGTCGGGCAGGCCTGGATATTCTTCGGGCAGCATGTCCTGAAACAGTTGTTTGCGCATTCTGATCGCATTTTCCAGGGCTTCCGTGGGTGGTAGCCCCATAGCCTCTTCCAAGTGACGCTTGGTCTTCATGATGGACCTGTGCGTGGGGTCGCCTTTCATTTCAAGCGGTAGTAAGGTGTACTGTTCATAGATCGCCATGGCTGTTTTCCTGATGCGGGGGCGCATTTGGGTGTACGCCTGTTGTAAATTATCCTCTCCGGCGTCCTCGATCGCTGCAGCGTAAGTATTGATAGCTGCTGTCACAATACGATCCCAGAATGTAGGTTCTGCCTCACTTTCCACGGACGTAGGCTGACTATCTGAGTTCAAGCTCTCCGTATCACTAGATAGACTCCCAGCAATCTCTGTTTCGGTATCAGTCGATACACTCTCAGCAGTCTCTGTATTAGCATCCGCCTCAACGGACTCCTCAGAGTCTTCAATCCCATGTATATCTTTCTGGTGTCGCATCATATCGTAATGTCTGGTGAACGTGCGTTCGCACTCAGAGCAAGTATAAGCCATGTTGACGGTTGAACGTCGACTGTGCGTGTTCTTGGAAATACGTTTGCTTTTATAAACAGTAACGCCCATCAACGCTTAGCTTAACGCTTCAACGCCCTGGTGAATTAGCTCAGAAGCTCATCGAAATGCAGTGACGCCCGTCAACGCCCGTCGGTACGCCTTAACGTCCGTCTCAACGCCTTAACACACTTTCTAAACGCTTTAACGGCGTTTAATGATGCGTTCGAACAAATGTTTCTTTTGTGCTATTGCTCGGAAACACGCCGCTTTCCAGTGCATGCCCGAGGTTTTCAACATCGACGCTGTTCTTTCAATTTCCATATGGACTGGGTCCTTATCCAACAATTTCATATGGGTCACGAGGTCGACATACCGCTGACGTAAACCCCTTCGTAGTCTGGGTGCCAATCTGTTATGGGCTAAAATTGCGGCTTCCTCTTTCGAATACCCTTTGCGTTGAAACTTGTTTTCTGTGACCCTCAACGTCTTGCCCATCTCGGCGTTCATACTTTCTTTGAACAAATCCTTCCATAGCCTCGAGCTCACATTATGTTCATTCCCTTGTACGGGTTTGAGTTGGTCCTTCACGGTTGGGTCATATTCCGGGACTGATGATATGAAGGGGCCCCGCTGTATGGAGGTGGGTTGCTGCTGCTGCTCTACCAGATGTGGACTCGGTGGATGGTGTCGGGGTATATGACGTTGCGGTGATCCCTCGCCGGGTAGCAGGTGGGTCGTCAGCCGGCGATCTTCGGGGGTATGGCCTTTTAACTCTACGAATAGGTAGCCGTACGGACGACTTGTTTCCCCTTGAAACGCCTGCATGAAATGGTCGAGAATAAATTCGACTACCAAACACACGGATTTGTGCTCTGTCAATGAGATTGGAGAACAACACAAAGTATTGGCAGTTCAAGGCAATATATCTGGACGCCTTCCCTTGAGGAAAGAGATTCTGGGTCAAATAGATGACGGACAGATTCCTATGATGGGATCCTTTAGTGAACAAGTCGACAACGTGTGAATTGTCCTTGGCCGCACTCATCAGATCATCTAGCACTACCACGTTGGTCTGCTCGGGGTCAAAGTAATACGGTTCGTCTATGTCGTGAGGAATCCCTGGGACGAAACTCACATTCTGTAATCGCGTAGTTTCGTAGGCGGGCTGCCATTGGCTATAACACCAAACAACACGTGTCGGAGCTGCGGTTGGCACACCTTCCTCTAAGAACTACTTCACCCAGGACGTCTTTCCACATGCCGTAGGGCCGCTCACCGTCATCGTATAGGGATGCTCTACTGCACTTGTTGGACCTATAGCGGGACTCGGCGGTGTCTCTTGGTTGTGTTTGCCTTGAATGTGCCTGAGCATACTATCGCGACGAGAGAAGGTTCTCTGACAGAACGTACAGGTACACGACATGTTGATCTGTCGACCAATACATAAGGACTGATGAGGGACACATGTTCATTCTTATATGTACAGACACCATCACCACACATTACCACCACACACACACACACACACACCATCACCACCACCACCGCCACCACCGGGCGTTGACGGGCGTCAACGCCTGGTGGTGGTGGTCGGAGCTCCCGTGTGGCAGAGCTCTTGGATCGGAGCTCTTGGAGCTCAAAGCCTGTGGAGCTCAGAGATCGGAAGTGACATTTGCATATGACCTCTGTGATGTCACTTCCGCTTCCGTTCACGTGACCGGAAGTGACCTTTGACCCCTGCGCGCAGTAACAATACCGGATAAAAATTGCGCGCAGGGGTCAAAGGTCAGTTCCGGTCACGTGAACGGAAGCGGAAGCGGAAGTGACCTCACAGAGGTCATTTGCAAATGTCACTTCCGAGCTCTGAGCTCCACAGGCTTTGAGCTCCAAGAGCTCCGATCCAAGAGCTCTGCCACACGGGAGCTCCCACCACCGCCACCACAGGGCGTTGACGCCCGTCAACGCCCGGTGGTGGTGGTGGTGGTGGTGGTGGTGGTGGTGGTGTGTGTGTGTATGGTGGTAATGTGTGGTGGTGGTGTTGGTGGTGGTGTCTGTACATATAAGAATGAACATGTGTCCCTCAACACGGATTTGTGCTCTGTCAATGGAATTGGAGAACAACACAAAGTATTGGCAGTTCAAGGCAATATCTCTGGACGCTGGGTTTCTGGGTCAAATAGATGACGGACAGATTCCTATTATGGGATCCTTTAGTAAACAAGTCGGCAACGTGTGAATTGTCCTTGGCCGCACTCATCAGATCATCTAGTACTACCACGTTGGTCTGCTCGGCGTCAAAGTAATACGGTTCGTCTATGTCGTGAGGAATCCCTGGGACGAAACTCACATTCTGTAATCGCATAGTTTCGTAGGCGGGCTGCCATTGGCTATAACACCGAACAGCACGTGTCGGAGCTGGGGTTGCCACACCTTCCTCTAAGAACTTCATCACCCAGGACGTCTTTCCACATGCCATAGGGCCGCTCACCGTCATCGTATAGGGATGCTCTACTGCACTTGTTGGACCTATAGCGGGACTCGGCGGTGTCTCTTGATTGTGTTTGCCTTGAATGTGCCTGAGCATACTATCGCGACGAGAGAAGGTTCTCTGACAGAACGTACACGTACACGACATGTTGATCTGTCGACCAATACATAAGGACTGATGAGGGACACATGTTCATTCTTATATGTACAGACACCACCACCAACACCACCACCACACACTACAACACACACACCAACACCACCGCCACCACCGGGCGTCAACGCCCGGTGGTGGTGGTGGGAGCTCCAAGTTCTTGGATCGGAGCTCTGGAGCTCAAAACCGGAACTGACCTTTGATCCCTGCGCGCGCTGTGCGCGCAGGGTCAAAGGTCAGTTCCGGTTTTGAGCTCCAAGAGCTCCGGTCCAAGAATCTCCACACCACCATCACCACCCCACCACCGGGCGTTGACGCCCGGTGGTGGCGGTGGTGGTGGTGGTGGTGGTGGTGTGTGTGTGGTAGTGTGTGGTGGTGGTGTTGGTGGTGGTGTCTGTACATATAACAATGAACATGTGTCCCTCATCAGTCCTTATGTATTGGTCGACAGATCAACATGTCGTGTACGTGTACGTTCTGTCAGAGAACCTTCTCTCGTCGCGATAGTATGCTCAGGCACATTCAACGCAAACACAACCAAGAGACACAGCCGACTCCCGCTATAGGTCCAACAAGAGCAGTAGAGCATCCCTATACGATGACGGTGAGCGGCCCTACGGCATGTGGAAAGACGTCTTGGGTGATGAAGTTCTTAGAGGGAGGTGTGGCAACCCCAGCTCCGACACGTGTTGTTTGGTGTTATAGCCAATGGCAGCCCGCCTACGAAACTACAAGGTTACAGAATGTGAGATTCGTCCCAGGGATTCCTCACGACATAAACGAACCGTATTACTTTGACCCCGAGCAGACCAACGTGGTAGTGCTAGATGATCTGATGAGTGCGGCCAAGGACAATTCACAGGTTGCCGACTTGTTTACTAAAAGATCCCATCATAGGAATCTGTCCGTCATCTATTTGACCCAGAATCTCTTTCCTCAAGGGAAGGCGTCCAGAGATATTGCCTTGAACTGCCAATACTTTGTGTTGTTCTCCAATCCCATTGACAGAGCACAAATCCGTGTGTTTGGTAGTCAAATTTATCATCAGAACATCGACCATTTCATGCAGGCGTTTCAAGGGGCAACAAATCGTCCGTACGGCTACCTATTCGTAGAGTTAAAAGCCCATAACCCCGAAGATCGCCGGCTGACGACCCACCTGCTACCCGGCGAGGGATCACCGCAACGTCATATACCCCGACACCATCCACCGAGTCCACATCTGGTAGAGCAGCAGCAGCAACCCACCTCCATACAGCGGGGCCCCTTCATATCATCAGTCCCGGAATACGGCCCAACCGTGTAGGACCAACTCAAAACCCGTACAAGGGAATGAACATAATGTGGAGTCGAGGCTATGGAAGGATTTGTTCAAAGAAAGTATGAACGCCGAGATGGGCAAGACGTTGAGGGTCACAGAAAACAAGTTTCAACGCAAAGGGTATTCGAAAGAGGAAGCCGCAATTTTAGCCCCTAACAGATTGGCACCCAGACTACGAGGGGCTTTACGCCAGCGGTATGTCGACCTCGTGACCCATATGAAATTGTTGGATACGGACCCAGTCCATATGGAAATTGAAAGAACAGCGTCGATGTTGAAAACCTCGGGCATGAACTGGAAAGCGGCGTATGTCAATTAAAGCGTTTAGAAAGTGTGTTAAGGCGTTGAGACGGACGTTAAGGCGTAACGACGGCCGTTGACAGGCTTCACTGCATTTCGATGAATTTGTGTCAATTCCATGGATCAGAGTTTCTGAGATAATTCACCAGGGCGTTGAAGCGTTAAGCTAAGCGTTGATGGGCGTTACTGTCTATAAAAGCAAACGTATTTCCAAAAACACGCACAGTCGACGTTCAACCGTCAACATGGCTTGCTCTGAGTGCGAACGCACGTTCACCAGACATTACGATATGATGCGACACCAGAAAAATATACATGGGATTGAAGACTCTGGGGAGTCCGTTGAGGCGGATGCTAATACAGAGACTGCTGAGAGTGTATCGACTGATACCGAAACAGAGATTGCTGAGAGTCTATCTAGTGATACGGAGAGCTTGAACGCAGATACGTCCGTGGAAAGTGAGGCAGAACCTACCTTCTGGGATCGTATTGTGACAGCAGCTATCAATACTTACGCTGCAGCGATCTAGGACGCCGGAGAGGATAATTTACAACAGGCGTACACCCAAATGCGCCCCCGCATCAGGAAAACAGCCATGGCGATCTATGAACAGTATACCTTACTACCGCTTGAAATGAAAGGCGACCCCACGCACAGGTCCATCATGAAGACCAAGCGTCACTTGGAAGAGGCTACGGGGCTACCACCCACCGAGGCCCTGGAAAATGCGACCAGAATGCTCAAACAAGTGTTTCAGGACATGCTTCCCGAAGAATATCCAGGCCTGCCCGACGACGCTTAGTTCACACCGAGCAAAGATGGAACTTTCTGAAATGGCGGCTTCTGATTGGACAAGAATACATCTAACGGACAGGAACGAATATGACAGATGCAAATGGTGGCCTCTGATTGGGCAAGAGTCATTTTGAGTTGTAAACATACCCAACGCGTTCTAAATGACGAGACGTGAAAAACAAGACCAGACAACCCATATCACAACGAACGCGTGTAAATTTCCAAGATTAAACCTATACCCTCATATATCCAGTGTGGGACTATATGGGCTATATGTTACTTTTCCAAAAAAATCACCGTTGCGCTCCGAGACCCTTCCCATCGTGTTCTAAATGACGGGACGTGAGAAACAAATCTAAGCAACCCATATCACAATGAACGTGTGTGAATTTTCCAGGTTGGACCTATACCCCCCATAGCCAGCCTATAGGCCTATATACAGACCTCGGTGACTTTTCCAAAAAAATTCACCGATTCGCTCCGGGACCCTTCCCATTGTCATTTTCTTGGCGAGACGAGAAAAACGAGACCCCACAAGCCATAGTAAAGCCCACAAAAAAATGTGTTCACCCCTCCCCCCATACAGGCATTTTCCCTTATATTGTATAATACAGACCCCTATTGTAGGGGTAAAGTCCGTGTTCCGCTTTTTATAGTTTCGGGAAAAAATCCTAATTTTACATGCATCCACCCCATTGACTTGATAGGCAGGCCCCGATAATCCCGGGGACCGATATTAGCCCTTTTAGCCAGGGTTGATAGGGGTTTTCCCCTATTTTAGAGGTAAAGTCCGTGTTCCGCTTTTTATAGTTTCGGGGGAAAATCCTAATTTTACATGCACCCACCCCATTGACTTGATAGGCAGGTCCCAATAAGCCCGGGGACCGATATTAGCCCTTTTGGCTAGGGTTGATAGGTATTTTCCCCTATTTTAGGGGTAAAGTCCGCGTTCCGCTTTTTATAGTTTCGGGAAAAAATCCTAATTTTACATACACCCACCCATGACTGGATGTCCCTTCACGAATGCTTCACTTTGATACCTCACTCGACCCAATCGGACCATGAAGCGTATTTGAAGTCTGGGGACTACTTTTTCTCCGCGGAAGCTTTTTCCCGCGACCGCATCACCGCCAGATCGCATCACCGCGGATGAATACATTCCCTGCAAGAATTGGAACTCTCCTGTGTTGGAAGTAGCTTTTTGGTCTCTTGGGGATATGACGGGGAGTCCCCTATACCTTTAACCTGGTGGTGGCGCCCCCTGGTGGATGCAAGAGTTATCTCCCCGGCAAAATAAGGGTTTAGCCGTCCTTTCCCTACTTCTCACGAGACAGAAATTTATTTCATGGATTTCCAGACGATATTCGCTTGTGTACACATGGAGCAGGACGTGTGATCAGTTAGTTGCTACTTGAAGGCTAGATCGCTGTTTCTGTTGTTTTCACAGCTGGGTATGGTAACTTGGGTTGGGTAAGGTTGTTAGAATCCTCACAACATAACCTGTGACAATACTGTCGTATACGCTCTTCTCGCACCGTGAAGAAAAGGAAGACGAAGAACCCGTGGAAGGCGTTCAGCACGGTGAATACGTACTGGAAGCCAATTCTGGCTTCGGCGAAGGCCATGTATCCAAACACCCAGCTAAGACCTGTTGAATGACAAAGATTCACTTATAATGCAATGTTAAGTTGAGAACGTGAGGGTTATATGTTCATTGATTCTAACATCACATGAGAATAATTCCACCGTCATTAATATTAAGATATATTTTCGAAAACTCAATTTAAACCATCTCTTTAATCAGTTTAATGATAAATGACCCACTAAAACATTTCGTTAACCCATTAAATCTGCAGAATTTGAGGCTATTTCACGAGGAACGTTTTTGAAATCCCGACTGCCGGGATATTTCAAGGTGTGGATGCGAACAATACAGCCATCGAGAAAGTACACGGAAAGTTAACCTTTAGGGAATGGGGAGTCCTGTGCTTACTAAGCATTTCATAGAGATAAGGTCGGTTCAACTGAAGAGGAGGCATCTCATTTGCATTTATAAGACGTCATAATGTATTCGTGTTAGCGACACAATTGTCAATAATGCCGCGTACGGTCATTTGTCTATCTCTGGGCAATTTTATCGGGCATGGGATGAAAAGACTCTCCCACAGGCCGCCTGTTATTACTTAATACGGCATCGATGACCTTTGTGCCAGTAAATACGAATACGTTATGAGGTTTCCTTATGTAATTGAGCCTCGGAGCATGAAATAACGGTACGAGAGATTTGTATGGAGAAAATTACAAAGTTATTTAAAGCTTGATATATTATTAATATCACAGAATAATGGTAGTTTTGCTTCAGTGAGGCGGGTATTGGCAAAATGGCACCCCAACCAATCTTTCTGCGCTATTTCCGGAACGACAAAAAATGGAGAGCTGAAACTCCGTGACTTTATAGGTTGTCATATTGGCGTCATTTGAAGCCTAACTACGTACACCCGGAGCAAGATATCATGGGTAAAATGAAAATGGCTGGCATGCAGGATACAGTTTTAGTCTTATTTCTTTAAACTTTTTGCTTCTCTGCAGATAGAATCGCAGGTATTTTAATTCATATCAGGTCACTATTCACCAAATTCGTGCAGCGTTTGAGAACGAAGTTGCATGAATAAATAAAATTGACAAAATCGAAGCGAAAAATATCTTGTAGCGAAATGACTAAACCCATGAAACCATCTTGCATTTTTTTATTTTCTGGTAGGGCTTGACAAAAGTATACAGTATGATATGTTTTAGCTCAGTCTCAGCGATAACGAAATAGCCACCATCTATGAAAGGCCTAATGCCCATTAATACCGAAATATCTATTTTCGAATCGAAAACCCAGGTTTTACGACCGTAAATCCTGGGTTTTTCTAATCATATAACTCGGCTTTACAAATATATTTTGATTACCACATTTTAAATTCGAAAACTATGTTTTCCCTCGATATTATACTCTGGGTGAGCCCAGTGTCCAACAATTACAAAAACCTAGGGTGGACGGTCGAAAACAGGGATATAGACTTGAAAAGTGATTATCGGCTTTTAGCTCAAACTGCGATATCAGACTTTCTGGAGTGCGATTTATGACCTGCCACTTTCTCCGAGCCTTTCCCGTCATATGACGCAGTATACGGCCCGGCAACCAATGAAATTATACCTTAGAGCCCACGTGATCAGTTTGACCAATCAGCGTTAGGCTTTAAAAACCGAGAGTTACGAATCGAAAACACGGGGTTTACGAATCGAAAACCATGTTATCAAATTGAAAACCATAATATCGAATTGAAAACCATATTATCGAATGAAAAGTATATGTTTTCAGTTTATAACACAGGAAATACTAGGAGCTTATATGCGAATGAATGTTTAATCTATATTATCTAGAGATATTCCACATTTCAACAGTCAAAACCTGATAATCAAATGTAATAATCAAGTTATAAACCTTGATTATCAGGTTATAGACGGATAAACCCTATAATACCATAGTTAACCAACTGAAAACCCAGTTCCCGACTCGTAATTCCAGGGTTTACAGTCGTAAACTCTAGGTTTAGGATTCGTAAACCGTGGGTTTACGAATCCAAAAGAGATATTTAAGAATTATTGGACATTAGGCCTTACATAACCATCTCCCCTTGGCTGCAGCATCTCCTAAACCACCCAAGGCAGATAGGAGTAGGATCATGATGCATAACACTGGGATATAACACCTATATTTGGCGCATCTTTTACAGATGAACACAAACGTTGTGTATAAAACTAATCAGAAAGGTATATTTACCAAATAGAAGAAAACATGTAATGGCGGCCAGAATTCTGAGGTTTGCGTCTTTGTGAGTCCTCCTTGTATTCTTTAGTAACTTCGAGCGACGAGTGAGCGCCCAGATGATTCGGATAAATGTGGCTATGTTAATGAGAATGATAACTCCAACAGGCAGCATGAAGGCGAAGTAGGAAGTGTACTGATCCATCCAGCAGCTGAAATTGTCAATTCAAAAGAATAATTCTCAAACTTCTATTAAATTGACCATGTAGTTTGTTCACTTCACGAAATCCTCTTAATGGTTTGACGTAGTTTGGCATAATTAAAAATGACCTAACGGAAGCTTATCGTTCAGATACCCCTTCGCAGTATGACCCGTGATAGAATTTATGAAGATTAGTACATGTATATGAAAACTGCATTTCTTAATGTTCACAAAACAGCGAAGCAGGACAGGAGCTGTTTTGCAGCTATAAAGTCCGGGCATTAAAACCTTTCTGATCTGGGGTGGTGGAGGGGTGTGGATCTCCCCACCATCTAGCGAACTTTTCTACGTAGCTCAGGAAATAACAACCATTAAGGACTGAAACTTCGGAAATTTACCGCGTTTGATATTGAATCAATCTAAGGCTATTAAAATGATTTAAAGTGATTTTCCATTGTGAACTTGACCTCACCTTTTGACCTCAGTATAAAATTGAGTTCGTCTTTGCTCCATGGGCCCTGAATACCCAAAGTTTGATAACAATTTATAATCTGGAATTGGAGATTTTCCATTTGCTTGCAGAATCCTGACTCAAGTGACAGTGACCATTGACATTTTGACCTCAACACCAATAGGTTGTTCTTTGTCTCAAGATAAGGTACACCCAAACTTAGGTAAACTGGAACTGGCAAGAAAAAGTAACAGATGAACAGACGAGCAGAAATCGTGCTCGCAATTTACGACCTCGTTTATCAGCCGGCGTATGAAAAGTAAGTTGGTAAAAAGGTGGCAGCCATTTGGGCTGAACATCTTGATTTATTCACCAAAACTCATACCAGATCAAACTTATTCAAAGACGGAAATTAATTAGGAGATGAGCCTACATCTATCTATATCGGCGTAATGTTGATGCAACTCAATGAACATGCATGGGTAAATTTGAAATGGCGCCTCCGAGGAGGTAATCTCTACTTTTTTTTGCCAGATTCTTTGCCTCTTTCCGCTCCAAGGGACAGAAAAACATTTTATTTCACCCCCAACATATTTAGCAGTTTTTGTGCCAAAAATCCTCACAGTCTTTTTCCGACAAAAATGGTAAAATAATTCAATGTTTCCTGGCGATATGACGTCACTCTGACGACATCAGTCTGGTCATCTTTGATTTGCCGATAGAGCTTGATGCAATGAACTTTTTGAGAATTATTAGTTCCTTAGCTTTAGGGATACCGAAATTACTTAGTGGAGAGGGGTGAAATCAACTCACAAATAACCGATGCCAGATAAGTTTAATTAGCTCTCCAATTTGAGGCTTGTTAAAAATCAACGATTGGCTCCTTACAGAATTCAAAACGAACTTTACACAAAAGGTCCTAATTTCAAAACGTCCTCTTCGACTAAAAGACATATTTATAACAACAACCTAGATGTAAAAGTATATGTGGAAATGCGAGGGATTAACAGAATGACTGTACATTACCCTACCTGGCCTGGGGGGAGCCATTATGGTCCCCCGCCTACCAAACTTTCTGCGCTATATCCGGAACGACAAAAAATGAAGAGCTGATTCTCCCTGAATTTATAGATTATCATATTGGGGTCATTGTCAGCCTATTTGCATAACCCCCCGAGCAGAGGATCATGGGTAAATCCAAGATGGCGGCCACATGGGGTAGCAGAAAAGTGATGTTTTTGTCATATTTCTTTAAAATTTCTACTTTTTCGCGATGAAAATTGGGCAAAAACTATTTTATTTCACATCACATTAATATTTACTAATTTATCATGCAGTTTTTGAGGAGAAATAGCAAAAATAAAAAATTCGAAAAATCGACCAAAAAATGCCGTTTTTGAAGATGACGTCACTGTGACGTCATCAAAGCGGCCATCTTGGATTTTTTCACATTTTCTGGTAGAGCTTGACCCAAGGGTATAGTGTGATAAATTTCAGCTCCCTAGCTGAAGGGGTAAGAAAAATAATTAGGGAGGGGGGGGGGGGCATTTCGGCTCCCCCCAGGCCTGGACAGGTCCCAAAAAGCCCAGGACAGATAGGGTTGAGCTAGGTTGACGGATTACAAAACTTACAATTTGGGCGTAGTTTCCCCATCGCCTCTGTAGTAAAGCTGGTTATTGATGGATAGAACCAGCAACACGGGGATGAGCGGGATCCCTATAAAGTAGCGAAATGCATTAATAGTAACAAACAATCCTTTCTTTCATTCCACGGGATATCTGATACTGATTATTCTAATTCCACCAGTTGTCAATAATAGTTTTATATCTGAATAAAGAAATCGGCACAATTCATTTGACTGAACTGGAAATGTAGGAAACATACATGTCTGAGCAAGTATATTTCGATACACAACTCTCATGTAAATCTCGCCACAACTCTTTGTGTAAATCTCGCCACAACTCTCATGTAAATCACCGCCATACCGCCACATCTACAAGCGTCGGAGTGTTTGATCAACTGTAGTCGGTCTTTGATCAACTGTAGTCAGTCTTTGATCAACTGTTGCCAGTCTCTGATCAACTGTAACCAGTCTCTGATCAACTGTAGCCTGTCTTTGATCAACTGTAGCCAGTCTTTGATCAACTGTAGCCAGTCTTTGATCAACTGTAGCCAGTTTTCGTCCTAGAATAATTTCCGCGTCCATAATCGTAATAACTAATTTAAAAGGCAATATTAGAAATAAACGCCATACATGCATAAAATATATAACACAAGTTAGTCCCTTGTGAGAGAGAAGCGATCAATAATTTTCGATTATAATGCTTCTATTCTGTTAATAGGAAAATCAAGAATACGACTCCGAGTTTCATTCTTGCTCTTGGATATTTGTATCTAATACCACTCAAACCGGTGCTATGAGCCATGTGGCCATGTGGGGTCGTGTGGCCATGTCATTCAAGTTGTCCACATGAACATGCAGCTATGATAAAAGCGTGATTGAGATACAAATACTCACAGGGATAGGTATTTGTTATTGTGATGTTCTTAGATATGCAGTCAGAATATTGGTCATATGATTCCTTGTTAGCACACAAGCATATTTTTTCCACCGCCATAATATGTTGCGTTTAATTCTAGGATATTATTGTCTAAGAAGGTGTAGTTAACGATTGTAATCATATCTCTTGCCGTGTAGTCGATCTGAGAGAAAGCCTCGTTCGTCTTTATATAGATATTGATATAAATATGATGCCCCAATATATAGGGAGTATCCTAAACAAGAAGATCGTCTACTGAGTGAGCCAAAAATTGTCCACCTGTGGTTTTGTTAAGTTTACTCAATAAATTCCCTTTACGAGATATACATATTGAAGGTATATTTTTATCCATAAATAAAACATACCCGGAGTGGATATAGTGCAGAGATGAAGTACATTTATAAATTTAGATGAATTAAAAAACACAACCGGTGGACATTACTTTGACTCACCCTGCGTGTAGTGATTGAGAAGGATCGAGCTTCCTCATACGGGCTTGTATTACATTTACTCATTGAAACTACTGATGCAATAATTTGAATAAATTACGCTCACAATAAATAATTTGTCTACGTTTAATTTGGATTTCTCAGACGAACAATACTCTAAATTTGCATATACTTACCCCATCCAAGGGTCATGGTTTTCAGCATGAACCGGTTTATATTAGCCCTCAGTGGGTTAACGTAACGTAGATAATGCACCCCAGCCTCTACCAACATCCACATAAAACTGGCCACCAGGAAATAATGGAGAAGGATGGCCACGACATGACAGCCAATTTTACTACGAAGATGTTTTTCACTAAGGATCACTCCAATCAAAAACAGAACCCAAGTTGTGAGAAGAGAAATCGCCAGATTGAGGAAGGCCTTTGAATGATCACCAGCCCGATATCGCCTGAAAACACGATGAGCCAACAATAAGAACAGTATCTTTGGTGAACATTCAAATCTACAGTTATAATCGAGCGTGACTCAACCACGTCATCTGTCTAGGGCCATTTACAGGGTCCCTCAAAACCTAGAATAAATATTTCAAATGCTTGCAGAGACAGGTTAAGTGGCTTTAAGCTTTGGTGGCCAATTTCCATGTTTTTGCCTGTTTTCCCTAGTAGGCTATGTCCCTTTCCTGTGTTAAGAGATAAGGAATTAATTTAAAAGTCTTCTAACCGAGAATTTTGCGTAGCAATATCCAATCAATTTGATAAATGTCCATAGACATTGTGATTATCTTCAAACAGTTAGAATATAAGAAAAAGTTAAATTCTACTTAGATTATTTTTTATGAATATGCTTCAAAACCATGGCTATTCTCTATGTTTAATGGAGCATGGGTCAGTCTACGTCATGTTGTCTGCAGCTAAAGAATGCACACCAACCTATACTTTTTTTTTCTCATATTGCATAATTATGAATGCAACAACACACATTATTCATAAGCCTTGAGGTATAAAACTGTGATTATGGATGTTATGCAAATGAGCTATTGTGATGTCACCAAATGATATTCCACGAGTTATGCAATTATAATTAACAACTATATATGCGGCACAATGTGTCCACGTGTTTATCATTATTTCAAAATTCGATTTGTCTAAGGTTCTGATATAAAGCGGTTGATAATCAGTTGCTATGATAACCGCAATCCTGACCGTATTGAAAACCAAGTCCTGATAGGGACCGTCAATTTCCAATGAACACAATGGTGATGGAATGCAAACCCCTCAAGCAAGAGAAAAATGAGATATGAGATTATCCGTTTGTCTAATTATTTCTAAATCACTACGTGAGATCATTAGAACTCATTTGCATACCAACATTGTGCCAAACCCACCAATCCTTAAAGTGGAATATTTCGGTATAGTCAGGTGGCTAAGAAAAAGACCGTGATCGGCTGGACCAAAGCAGCAAACTTGGCACATCCATCACTTGAGGCATAGAGAACAAGATCAGAAGGGATTGCCCATGCGTTGGGTCATGTGAAGCCCTCTGACCTCTAAAATGGAATATTAGAGTTGATGGTTGAGTTATTATGGTTGAAAGAATAGTTAGCATCCCAGTAGCTTGGTCATTTTCATTGCTTTAGTTTAGGAAGCTGAAAATTGGCACTCTATATCTCTGGCCCCAGAGCTACAAGAAAATGTAGACATTATGACTGTTTGTCAGCTCAAGGTACTGACATATAGTGGAAATGAGTTGTTTCAGCTGTCTCCATTTTAGTGACTGGTCTGTCTACCCGCTCCGTTTGGAATTAAGACGAGCTTTCTCATTGTCTCACTTTTTTTCATAAAAGAACGACTTGCTTGACGGTCTATTAACGCGTGACGTAGACGGCCTACTTTTCGTTCTCAAAATCTGGCGACTGACAAGATAAATACTGTTGTTACAAAAGCCAGACATTAACCCAACGTCAGGCAAGTCCTGTATTATGGAATACCAGAAAATGTGACAAAATCCAGGATGGTGGCTAGGATAACGTCACAATGACGTCATATTCCAAAAATAAGTCATTTTTTGGACGATTGTTTGGTCCAATATTTCGAATTTTTAGATGTGCAATTTTCTTCGCTGAAACCGACTGATAAATTAGTAAATAATTATCTGATTTTATATAAAATAGTATTAGATACTTCTACGTAGAATAAGGCAATAATTTTAAAGAAATACGAAAAAACAACTAATCAGTTACATCCTCGTCTCGAATTTACCTATGATGCTCTTCTCCGAGAATAATGCCACAAGCTCAAATTGACCTTCATACGTTTCTACGTTCTGAAGCAGCAGAAAAAAAGTTTATTGAGAAGAGGAGGCCGTGAGCTGAAATGTCATCCCAAGTTAAATTTAAACTAGCATAAACCGCGTCCTTCGGAGAAAAGCGACAAATGTGAGCATGTGCGCTGCAGAATGTAATCAGATTAATCACTTCAGGAACCTCCGTATCCAATGATATTTTTCCAATGGAATACATGTAGAACCGAAGAATAAATGAATTAGTACTGTACCATGCACATTTAAATGTAGTGTTGTAGACACCCAGTCGGCGTTAATTCTCGTTTCAGACCCTCCCCATCTCGAAATCCGCCTTGGAAACCATCCTAGGTACTTTCAATGGCAATAAATGGAAGTGCACGTGTTATGTTGATGTTAATTCCATGTTTCTGACACTCAATGGGCGTTAAATGTCAATGGGCGTTCAATGGGCGTTCTTCTGTGTCGAGTCACTCTGACAGCTGTTCCAGCTATCCTGAATACATTTCACAGCCTTTTGGCCGAAAATGGTTGCATACAATGCCCAAACTCAAACGCGCATCCAACCGCACCCATTGGGCGTTACATACACTTATATTTTGATTCTGTTTTTGTTTTAGATATTACCTTTAGTAACCACACAGCCATCCCGACCAAATTCCAAAATGATGACATATACCTCAGTGCAAAATGTGGGTTTCACGTTTCCGGCCTCCACTGAGGGTTAAATGTCCTTTCGGATTTCTGTTTGATTTCAAGTCACTTCCCTCACCCTATAGCTATCCCGACGAAGTTTCAGTCTTCCGAGTAAAGATCCCGGTCCCCATGTGCGTAAGATGGCATTTTTTATAATGTTTTTCTTCTTTAACGTTATAATGTTTTTCTTCTTTAACGTTACCCTCACTGGTACCGGGACTCTTCCGAGTATTTCGTCCAAAACTTTGGCAGTACGGTGGCCATAAACAAACAAACAGAGATGATTTTGGAAACATTAGTGACATTCGCACACTATATGTAGAACGAAACACTCGTCACCGTGTAATTCAGCCAGCGAACTTGTCTCTAGTGCTTCAAAATAAAGAAAGGTTGAGACTTGTATCTTTGTGCATTTATAGCTCATCATATGTGAGTAATTGTGATTTAATTGCATAAACATGGGAGCAGAATATCACGGCTAAGCTCCAACTAGATGGCATGAGGGTGTAACTGGAAAGTTGTGTTATTATCGTGTTTCTTGAAAACAAATTTCTACGCAAAAATGCCCAACACCATTTTTCTCAAATCAGATATATCCTCCCCGAAATTTGTTATATTTAGAATTACGTCACCGGAGCCGCCATCTTGGAATTTGCTATATTCTCCTGAACCCGAGATACAGTGTAGCAGATTTCAGCTCCTTTACCTCAAAGATAATGAGAATTATGTAGCTAATGGGAGACTAACTATTCTTTCAATAATAATATTTCTACACAGATGTCCACGATTACAATAGAACTAACCTGAATAATAGGAAGAAGAAGACTGTCACTCCAAGGCCAAATATCGATAAAGATAAACCGACCAGAGTTATCACAGACAATACTTTCTCATGGACAGGATCCTCCACTCCAGGCAGGCTCTGTGGAATATGCAAAATACATGGATTTCGAAATGACACTATTAAGTTATAACTTTAGTATATCGCGTCATGCACCATGTGGTGTGTTATCATGGACCAGTTTAAAGGTAACAAAAAGGCTGGTGGAAAACGACGCCGGAGTACTGAGAAGGAGTCATTTGTCCCCACAGAAAAATACACTTATTGCATCTTTCTAAAACATCACATGAACCGAAAGTGATACTCGTGATGATTTGTATCCCAGCCACGCTTTGATTGTAGCTGGTCATGTGGACATATTGAAATGACATGACCACATTGCCCCTAGCACCTGGTTGAGCCGGTGCTAGGGGTAGTGCTAGATACAAATATTAGATACAAATATTTCTGAGCCAAGATGTAACAGCCCTGTCGAGTCATCTGATGGGAAATGATGAACTATTTGACCGCCAGATAGTGAAAAACGGCCCAAACGAAAGAGTATTTATTGAATGCAAGTTCGTATTCAGAATAAATACCCCGACACCGACCAAGCGCTTCAATTTCCACCACGTTTACACATTTATTGACTTAACCCAGGTCCTGAGAAATACCGTCAATGGCACCATAGTAGCTGCCTCTACCATCAGTATATCCATCGTATTCCAAAAGGCTATCCAACATAGCTACCGTAGTTTGCGCCCGTACTCTCATCACTAATAACAAGGTAATTTTCCGCCAATAAATCAACGCGGAATGTGCCCTTTTTAGACCGCCAATCAGATTCCGCCTTACTACTCACCACTGGTGTTCAGTGAATCCACAAATGGCGAAATTACAGAAGAGGCGTTAATGTGGAAGAAAATTGTTATGCTGTGCCGATCGCCTTGGCATAGATTTCTAGAGGACAGAACGATACGGTGTTACGATCTGAGATATATTTCTGGTGAGAGAGGAGATGTAATGGTTTTAAAGAAGGTCGCTGGATTTAAACCGCAAATTGCTTCACGCGTTTTCCATGGTACACAAATGGTTAAAATACGAATGTAAAGCAGTAGTAGTAGTAGTAAAACTTGTAATTGAGGTACATTGATCTAAAAAAAAATCCATATTGCGGGGAGTCACGCGGAGGTCAGGGTCATTATAGTTCTGGCAAAGGTCACACGTCCGGTCGCGGTATCGATATACATGTGCCTCTTCAAAAACAAAAAAAACATATAATTTCGTCCATGTAGGTATATTAGGGTATTTTCAACCTTACCTATTATGGTTTGACAAGTTGTGCAGTGGATAACGCGCTCGTCTTCGCCTCCGCTAGGCCTGGGGATTCCTCTTCTCTCGCTGTATTGCTACGGAGATTATAACTTAGAAGCTATACCCTTAACCTCGAGGGTCAATTGCCCGTCGGATATTCCCGGAGATGACTTGTCACTGCCGGAGAATCCCGGACATTTCCGAAGATTCTCAGGCATTGCCGAAGATTCCAGGAGATTCAGGCAAAGCGACCACCCGCGTGTTTGTTTCGTTGACACGGCACTGCTTTCTGTTCGCGGAAGTGACCGTATCATCGCCGGACATGACCGCATCACCACGAATGAATATCGCAGAGGAATACATCCCCGGGATCACTCTCGGTTACGTGACCGGACGTGTGACCTTTACTGAAAATATAATGACCTTGACCTTAGCGTGACCTCCGCATTAAGCAATTTTGTTACGTCAGTGGACCTCGATTTCTACTATTAGCTTTTACTACTACTCCTGTACAATATAATTATACACAAGTGTCTATAGAATTTAAATATGTAGAAATTATATTATACAGAAAATAACTGCGTGGACCTTTGGTGGGAAGAGAAACCGGGGTGATTTTCATACTCTCGAGCTTAGAGATCGACAGTGATTCTGTGAGAGCCCATTTCCTGACCTGAAGGGCCATATTATGCCGATATTTGAGAATAGCTAGTCGGGAGAGCATTTTAGTTTTTGCTTCTGCTAAGTTTAATATACTTACAATAAGAATTGCAAAATTGGTCAGATGGTTACACATGCATACAAAACGTCCATCTTCGGATCTGTTCAGATAACACCCTTCAGATGACCAACCTCCTCTATGAGAGTTCAAGGTCAAATCCCAGTACACACATTCTGTGAATGAATCGCCAGTTGATACCTGGAATATACAAATAGGCAGTTTTGTGGCTTATTCCGAGGACGTTTTCGATGCTCTTAGATGCCCTCTCCTCAATCAGACGCCATCGATATTCATCCATTAACATCAGATGAGTTATTTATTTGAGCTGTCATCAAAGGTTCCCGAGCTAAAGTATCCTAGCCGGTGCTAGGAACGGTTTGGCAAATTCATAGTTTCCCCATTAACACCTACAATAAAAGCCCGGTTGAGATACCAAGGCTACCTCTTAGAATCCTCGGTATCCTAATCTGAATGTGAGATGTCGAGGGAGGCTTTCCTGTAGAGACATATGGTTTGCTTTTTATTCGACAGACGTCGTCAATCTTTCCAATCTCTTACATCTCTCAACGATTCCGAATTTCGTTCAATCCTATCGACTATGGTCGCTTCAACGGCATGGATTGAACACATTTTCATGATGTTCAGGTGAACTGCTTTTACCGTATTGATTGTATCTTTGAATGTGGTATTTCGAATATTGGACACAGGATTTATGTAAGAACGACGGCTAGCTGATGAATGCCAGTTTAGACGATTATGTTTGAAAGAAAGCATTGTGAAAAATCTTCTATGATTTGGGGGTGTATTTTCAACTTTTGAGAGAATCAGCTGGGGAATGATTTCACAATCGAAATAGTCGGTCGCCGGGAGGCAGTAACAAGGTTTGATTATCAATGTAAGACGAACTAAAGCTGTTGTGCTATGTAATAGTTCGGATTGGCTAGGTTATGGCCTGCTCATAAGTAATTCAGTCGGACATTTGTGCTCCTGTACTCGAGGGAAACATGGAGTTTACACCACGTGATATCTTCCCTAAAGATGGTTGGTTTTGCTTGGTCAATTCAAATGTTCAATTAAAAATCGCCCATCAAGGGAATTGAAAGAACTTCCAGCAAGAGATTCTTGAAAGGTTCATTATTCATTGATGTATTTATTAATGCAGATTCAACTTTTCAACAATGTAATTTCAAATTGTCCGGAATTATTGTGTGAAAATAAATAAACACACTCACCAATGGCTTGAATACGATGCGCACACTCTCTTCTTCTAACAAACCTGTTAAAGGGGTCTTTCCAAGACTAGCAGAGATAATTTGACTATTCACAGAGGCGTCTTTCTTCCTATCTCGAGGTCGGGTGTGGAAAAGTTTGTCATCTCTATGTAGAACAAAGGACAGCCTGACTTTTCCAGGTGATCCTAGAACAGTAAGTATATTACGATACAAGCGTCTAGTCCGTCATTCAAAATTCAGCCGTCGGCCATTAAAGCATATCCGCGTCCATAATCCAAAGACTATTCCATATCCATATAACAGTATTAGCACCAAATTCAAAAAAGACAATCATAGTATACATAAACATAGGCTAGTTTCCTGCAAGAGAGAAGCGGTCAACAGTTTTCAATGATGCCGACAAGACATCATGATGTTCAAAAAATATAAAATCCGTATCGCTGATCAGTATTCTTAATCCATAATAATCGTTGTAAAGTCGTCATCTATAGAATGATGTGTCTCAGTCACGCTTTGATTGTGACTGTTCATATGAACACCACGAGGATCTTGAAGTACATGGGTTCATACGGCCCCTAGCCCCGGGTTAAGCGGAATTAGACACAAGTTACGAAACGTAACGCCATATATCTTGCACGCTACGTTCGTATTTTGCTATCAGCATGCGATATGTATCGCCAAATTTGAGAAACTTTGAGTGGAGGCGCTTGGAGGAATAGCCCTGTTTGATAAGTTTCTGCAACGATGTTTTGTGACGCTGATTGAAATCGTCACAATTAACACAGGATCTAGCAATGCTACTAGGCGAGATATGTATACGCCATATGCAGGTCCCACTGGAATATTACTGTCCAGAAAGGGATAGTTTACGATGTCGAAATTGTAATCATCTCTTTTGTCATAAAGTCGACGAGAGAGAATGCCCGCTTCATTTTTGTAGAGATATAGATCTAAATATGATGTGCCTGTAGGGATATCTGTAGTTTCCTTCAAATCCAGTGAAGGTGGATATATATCCTTCATTGCGTCATTTATATAGCGATTATCCACAGCGAGAAGATCGTCTATATAGCGTTTGGTGAATGAGAAGGAACGGGCTTTGAATGGATCGGTTTTTGAAAGCGCCTGCATATAGTCATATTCATAAGAGAACAGATACAGGTCAGCCAACAGGGGTGCGCAATTAGTACCCATTGGAATACCTATATGCTGTTGATATTTTGTGTTGCCAAATTTCACATAGATATTTTTAATGAGAAATTCAAGCAACTCTATAAACAAAGAAACATCCCATGAATGATATCTCTTGTATGTAGTAGAGCTGAAGAATGCTTTATGGCTTCCGACATTAATATATCTACGATCAGTTTTCTTGAACACAGACACTATTAATGAACTCAGACGGTCAATAAGGTCCTGATGAGGGATTGTAGTATAGAGAGTCGAGAAATCCCATATGAATACATGTCTGTACGGTATGTTACCTTAAGCATCAAGACATTTTGAGTTTTTTAAATATCCACATACATTCAACGCCAGAGTTTTTAGAAATAGTGGCGCAATACCTTTCCCAATGTTCATTCCCCTTTCCCAATGTCCTTTCCCAATGTACTTTTCCCGACGTTCATAACAAGAGTTACTGATATTCCTCAAGAACAAGCACTCTTCATATGCTTTACTATTATTCAATAACATTCACGCACTGGCACAATACTTCCCTATGGATTTAATGATGTCCGTTGCTGGTAAATCAAGTAATTAACTTTTTCAATAATGTGTATTGCTGCATTCATAATTGTGTAATACATTATCCTATATTCTAACCGTTCGAATATAATCACAATGTCTATAAAATTCATCAAATTTGATGCATGTTGCCGCGCAAAATTCTTGGCTAAAAGACTTTTGAAGGAAATCCCTATCTCTTAACATAGGAAAAGGAGATAACCTAATATGAAAATAGGCAAACGCATGGAAAAATGCCGCCAAAGCCCAAAACCACCAGCGGACTACATTAATGCAAAATATATACAAGACACGAAGATACTAAAACAAAATACACTTACTATCTTTTATTTCATTTATCACTGAGGCCTTCAGAAATACGGCGGTTCCAAGTCTGCTAGTGTCCACAATTTCATCATCATGGAAAACGCTGACCGAGCCTGTGCCCGTTATGCTATCAGTGAAATTCATGCATTCTGGCCCAACGTTGATGCCTGTAACAAGAAGATCCTCGTCAAGATCCCACATCCATAGAGCTAAGTGCTGGCCTATCTGGCTGAAGTTTGTTCTAGATGACAGATTGGCTGTAAGGGTGTATTTCTCCAAGGATTCGATCATCCTAGGTAAGGATAGAAATAAGATAATGTCAGCGGGCAACCTGGTATAAAACAACCACTTTGAGGCATATGAAAGCGATGGAAGATGAAATATAGATATTACGTTGAATTATACAAAACATCCACTGATACTAGTACATGTATACGGGAAAACTGATGAAGAGATCCACACGTATGTGTAGGTGATGGATATGACATTCAGTGTCCAGAAAACAATGTTCAGAGTCAATGGTCGAAACATCTTTCTCGTACGACAATTAGGATAAAACTGAAACTAATATGTAAAAGGTGAACTAGCTTTTCCAATAGCAAAACCTTTAAAAGATCAAATAATCTACGGCAAGAGGCGCACTATACATGGCATAGGCCTACACTCTGATTCTCAAAATATGAATCTTTATATAAGACATGATTTTGGGGCGGAATTAAATCCAAACTACGGTGTCAGAGACGTGCAAACTATGAACTAAACTTCCCTCTTTCTTTTAAATTGTCGAGTGGCGGTGTCGTATCCTCAGAGTTCCGCGTGTTCAAGAGTTTAGGTCGGAACTCCCAGTACATTAATTACTCGGATTTCCGCCCATACTCAGAGTCCGTATAGGCCCGTATACTGAGAGTTTCGCTATCTTGAGAGTTCATACTAGAGTAGGCTGGTGATTTTCTCCGTTTTGGACCATATAAGTGTAATAAACTCATAGAAAGAGCATATTCTATGAAATGCATCCACTAAAACCTGTACTCTGTGTGATGAGGTCACATTCTACATTGGAAGGAAACCTCTTCACATCGGTATGAGCGGCCTGTCTGTGGACGGTGGAGGATACTAGAGCGAGCGAGCTGCGAAGTTCACATTTGCCGAGCACACATGCGGCGTTTGAACCAAGATAACTACGGGGAATTGTAGTATTTCGAACAGTACAAAAATCACAAATCAGAACTACAAGCGTCTGGTTCGTCATTCATAATTCAGCCATCGGCCATTAAAGAAAATCCGCCTCCATAATCCAAAGACCCATTCTATATTCCGCAAAACAGTATTAGCACCAAATTCAAAAGACAATCATAGTATACATAAACATAGGCTAGTTTCCTGTAAGAGAGAAGCGCTCAACAGTTTCAATGACGCCGACAAGACATCATGATGTTCCAAAAATATCAAATCCGTATCGCTGATCAGTAGACTTAACCCATAATATTCGTTGTAAAGTCGTCATCTAGAGAATGATGTATCTCAGTCACGCTTTGATTGTGTGTGTTCATATGAGCACCATGAGGATCTTGAAGTACATGAGTTCATACGACCCCTAGCCCCGGTTTAAGCGGAATTAGACACAAGTTACGAAACGTAACGCCATAGCTCTTGCACGCTACGCTCATATTTTGCTACCAGCATGCGATATGTATCGCCAAAATTGAGAAACTTTGAGTGGAGGCGCTTGGTGTTATAGCCCTGTTTTATAAGTTTCTGCAACAATGTTTTGTGACGTTGATTAAAGTCGCCACATTTAACACAGGATCTAGCAAATGCTACTAGGCGAGATATGTATACACCATATGCAGGTCCCACTGGAATATTACTGTCCAGAAAGGGATAGTTCACGATGTCGAAATTGTAATCATCTCTTTTGTCATAACGTCATCAAGTATTTCAGCTAAAAGGGGAACCTTGATGTGGATGTTAGGACGCTAAACCGATATCTGCGGGGGTAACTATCAGTACACGCCCACATTATCCTAGAAGTTCCTACTGGAACATTTTCACCTTAGAACTTTGAGTATATGACACCGGCATAGATAACTGAGTCACAAGTGATGGATAGATACAATTTACGCTCCCCAAACCTATTTCCTATTGTCCCAAGCTCATTCGCCTCTTCAAGGACAGTTGCGTTGACGCTGAGTGTGTTATCAACCAGTTCAATCAGTTTCTCTCCCACCTGATGGTAAAAACAAAGTTCATGTTAGACGCATTCATGGCAGATGCGGATGGATGGAACTTGCAAAAATAAACCTATATGGACGGGAGTTGTTTTCGAATTCATTACTGGAGTATCAATCAGCAGTTTTTAAACATTTAACACACAATTAACTTGTTTATTAAACCTATTATTTGAATGCGATATCCCGATATCAGACCATTAGACATCTGAAGACAATCGTTTTACATCTTCGAACAAACGTTTTATCGTCAGCTTGCTCACATGACATGTACTTTCAAAAATTCAACATGTTACTGCTATGATGTGCAGCGTAAGTGCGTCTGCTTTGAAGAAGACAAGACCAGACCCTGGGCATAAACACATCAACTTCAACACATTGGGAGTAAATTCACGACAAGTACTGGTGACTTGGGCGTAAGGCGATCGTGTACTGATATCTATCTGGACCTTAGAAATTGTAATCACAAACGGATCGGCCACACACATTTCCAATGCAGTTGGAGATTCAGACCTGTGACAGACCTTCAGATCTGGTTTAAGTGAATTTCCAAAAATGCAACAACAACAACATCAACTATAGCGATAATGAGACGGTCAAGAAAGTCAAAGTTTACGCTAGCCTGAGCGATTTCCATGTAAAATGTCGAGGTCGGTTTATAGAGTGAACCAGGCAATGAATTTCACCAGAAATAAATCATAGTCTAAAGTTAGAGAAAGGTGATAACTTCCTTTCAGTAGCTGTGCTCTACTTTATAAAGTCATAAAGCGAAGCGAAAAATCAAAACCTCTTGAGAAGACGACATTTAGATTTCTAGGATCCCGTAAAACCTTATGGTCAATTTATTAACATAATTATGGAGAGGCAAGCTATCCAAAATATACATACGTGTTCATCAGCTAACCCTACACAAACGGTTTGTGTGGAAATAAATTTAGTCAGCAAGCCTAAATTGATACCCTATGGAAGGCGCGGCGAATAGATTAATAGGCCTACCTGGATATCTATCGACTCGGGTTCAACTAGCTTCTCCAGGATTTCCGATATATAGACGACATCTACCGGTAGGAGAGTGGAGGCATTTTGAGATAGTGTGACGGCATGACTGGCTGCGGTCACGGTGACAGTTTCCTGCAGACAGAATGGTGAAAAGTTACTTTCTTCAGTTCTTCACAAAAGTATTTGTTTCGTACAGAAAAAAGTATCCAAGATTTAACAATGTATCCAAGATTTAACTGTGACTGCACAGTGCAGAAAAACGTGGCGCGCATGCGCATTCGCACTATATCGAGTTTGATCGACACATGCGAAATGTATCTGTATACTGGAGAGTTGAGAAATGCATCTAGTACATCTTGTAAAAGAATTACAAGTTTTATTCTAACTTAGTACACAAGAAAACACGGTAAAACTTATTGTTTAGCTGTGACATGCCGAGCCGACTCTGTTCCGTTTACAAGCTGAGAATACTGATTGGCCGAGAACAATCCACAAAAGAGTTGCGCACCGCGATCTCCATGAAATGAGATGAAATCGCCATGAAATTGCACATTTGTAGAGATTCCAGCGGTCTTGTTATTTCTGTACTATAAAGATAGCATTGCTTCTTCACAGCTTCAATCCATTTCATCATATTGATATCTGGCCTGGGCCATTTGGTTGATGTACCACGGCATGGGACAGAGTGCGGGGCGCTGATTCCCCTACATCCCAACAATATTGTTTGCTATCCCTGAAGTCAGGGAGCTGAAACTTACTAAGCACTACCAGTAAACGTACGAAAATCCAAAAAGGTCCCTCTGATGTTGTCACAGTGATGCATCGCCAAGATGCATTTTTTTTCGGTTTTTTGACCGATTGTTGTCCAAACTCTTTTCGTAATTTGATCTTAGAATTTACCCATGATAAAAAGCGGAAAGGTTCCTAACGTCTATTAGTTTCGGACCTACTTCGCAAAGTTCATGGAAAGCAGATTCCATGCAGATAGGATTATTATTGTCGTCATACATCTCGTGTTTCTGAAAAAAATCGAAGTTAAAACTCCAACAAGAAAATCAGGCCCCGCTATACAGTACACCCCAAATGGCACAGGCCAGATCGAATATCCATTAGGGGCTAACAGTTGAAGCAAACAATGTCCAGTGACTCGGAGATTTGTTATTTTTCTCAAATTCAGTTCTCAGATAGCTCACAACGAATTTTAGTTAACTACAAACCTGTCGGGCCAGCTTTTTTAATTTTTCGGTGGACGGAGACTTTTTCACTCGGCATCGGTGAAAGGAGATTACCTTCCACACTGATGTTTTGTTGGCCGACATCCGAGTACATTTGAGTCTGGCTAGATGCTGTTTATCTGAAGAGATCATTTTGCAAAATGCACGAGCTGAAAACATGTAATTGAGATTCTTTAACTGATAAAGGTGGGAGAAACTATTGTCATTTGTTCAAAGATAAGCTAAACAGAGGGGATTGGAGGTCAAAGATAGGCTACACAGTTTGAACCCATAAATAAAGCCTTGGTTTGGAATTGATGATGACTGTCATACGAAGTAGGTTTTTCGGCCGGGGACTTTAAAATGGTTCTTGCTTCTTTGTGTCCGTGGATGTCCGTGAATGTCCGTCCATGTCTGTTCGAAGCGATAACTTCCTAACGCTTTGTTGGATTCTTTCGAAATTCGGAATATGCATTCCTTGCGGCAAGACGCCAGTCCGTATTGCATTTCAGCAACATCTGCCTGAAGGTGGCGCCACTAGTTCTTGCTTCTTTGCGTATGTGGATGTCCGTGTACGTCCGTGCATGTCTGTTCGAAGCGATAACTTTCTAACGCTTAGTTGGATTCTTTCGAAATTCGGCATACGCATTCCTTGCGACAAGACACCAGTCCGTATTGCATTTCAGCAACATCTGCTTGAAGGTGGCGCCACTAGTTCTTGCTTCTTCGTATCCGTGAATGTCCGTGTACGTCTGTTCGAAGTGATAACTTCCTAACGCTTTGTTGGATTCTTCCGAAATTCGGAATATGCATACCTTGCGACAAGATGCCAGTCTGTATTACATCTCAGCAACATCTGCCTGAAGGTGGCGCCACTGGTTCTTACTTCTTTGTGTCCGTGGATGTTCGTGTACGTCCGTGCATGTCTGTTCGAAGCGATAACTTCCTAACGCTTTGTTGGATTCTTCCGAAATTCAGCATTCGCATTCCTTGCGACAAGAGGCCAGTCCGTATTGCATTTCAGCAACATCTGCCTGAAGGTGGCGCCACTAGTTCTTGCTTCTTTGTATCCGTGGATGTCCGTGTACGTCCGTGCATGTCTGTTCGAAGTGATAACTTCCTAAAGTTTTGTTGGATTCTTCCAAAATTAGAATACGCATTCCTTGTGACAAGACGCCAGTCCGTATTACATTTCAGCAACATCTGCCTGAAGGTAGCGCCACTGGTTCTTGCTTCTTTGAGTCCGTGGATGTTCGTGTACGTCCGTGCATGTCTGTTCGAAGCGATAACTTCCTAACGCTTTGTTGGATTCTTCCGAAATTCAGCATTCGCATTCCTTGCGACAAGAGGCCAGTCAGTATTGCATTTCAGCAACATCGGCCTGAAGGTGGCGCCACTGGGTCAAAATAGATTTTTTTTCCGTGTACATCTGTTCGAAGCGATAACTTTCTAATGCCGTGTTGGATTATTCCGAAATTCGGAATACGCATTCCTTGCA
Organism: Hanleya hanleyi; assembly: GCA_036873755.1. NCBI lineage: Eukaryota > Metazoa > Mollusca > Polyplacophora > Lepidopleurida > Hanleyidae > Hanleya > Hanleya hanleyi. Next base: position 36,287 of record JAVTVY010009731.1, read on the forward strand.
ACAGGACGCCAGTCCGTATTGCATTTCAGCAACATCTGCCTGAAGGTGGCACCACTGAGTTTCTCTTCTTCTTGTCCGTTCCAGTCAAAATGGGCCTTCAATTTTGCTATATGAAATCATTCTATTCCACATCATATGATTTACCCTAAAGCTTTTGCATGAACCATATTTTATTTCAGAAGTATAATGTGAAATAACTGGCGGGGAAATCCCCGCAGTACTGAATCCCTGATTTTTGAATTTCGTGTCATCTTAAACGAAGGACAACATTTCCTTCAATTTTGCTAACAAATAATTGTATTGCACATCATATGATTTACCCTGAAGCTTCTGCACGAATCATTTGTGTCCACACATGTATATTACTATATTAATTACAACTGTGTTCCTAATGTTTGGGTGCACACTGTGCATATGATCAATTTCCTGAATTGAACTGAATTCAACCTTGCCGGTCTTCAGACTGACAGATGATGGCATGCAGTTGTCAGTGCAGTTGTTGATGTACAGGGAGCTTTCTATGAATGAGTTGCAACCCCAAAAGGCTTAAAATTTATCAGGCACAGACCCATGTTTTTACCCCTCGGCCAATTTTGGCCATGGGGTATTGTCATCATCTTGTACGTCCGTCTGTCCGTACGTCCGTTCGTGAGCGACATAGCCGGAAAACTGTTCCGCTGATGAATTCCAAATTTGGTATGCTTATTTACCTAGTCAAGGACCAGAAGCCTATAGAATTGGGACCTGATTGGGTGGGAACCTTAGCAGCCATCTTTAATTTCATGCAAAATGGATAATGATCCATATCTCGGAAACCATTCAACTGTTCAATACGAAATTTGATATACATCATCGATACATCAAGCAACTTTCAACGAATTACCAAACAGGCTTTTCTGATTAGCTGGGAACCCTGGAGGCCATCTTTAATTCATGCGAAATCGATAATGATAGCCTACATATCTCGGTTACCATTCAATTGTTTTATATGAAGGTTGGTATATATCATCGATACATCCAGATACTTTGAATCGGGACCTGATTGACTGAAAACCTTGATGGCCATCTTTAATTTAGGCAAAATCATTAATGATCTCTATATCTGATTCCGTTGGAGTGCTCAGTGTAAAATTTGGTATACATCATTGATGCATCAAGAGATTTACGATGAATGACAGATCTGGTTTCTCTGATTGGGCGGAAATCTTGGCGGCCATCTTTAATTTATTCAAAATCTTTAATGATGTTTATCTCTGATACCATTCAAATGTTCTATAGGAAACTTGATTTACAGCATCGATGTATGAAGAGACTTGCATTAATGAATAACCACATTAGTTCCTCTGAGTGACGGGAAGGATGGGCAACCATCTTTAATTTATGTAAAATCATTAATGATCTCTATCTCTGACACTGTTCAAATGCTCAATGTAAAATTTGGTATACATTATCGATGCATCATCTCGGTTACTTCTACACGATGTGCCTAGGATAAAGTACTATACTATACACAATTTTTTGTAATTCAGCATCGCAGAAAACCATCGATTGCGTTTTCATGGTAAAAGGGTTAGGAAAGAACTAAAAATACACTTCAATGCAGAGTGATTTTGATTGACGCCAGAAATCGCTCAGAACGCTTCTTCGGCGATCTAGACCCCAGGAGCATCTGGGGCCTGGGCGGCCCCTGGATCCTCACCTAAAGTGCAATGATAGTGGCCGTACCACTTTGAATTTGCTTCCGACGCCCCCTGTATTAACAGACAGTGTCAACGTACTGTTCCAGCTGTCTCCCGTTCAGTGATTGGTCATTCGACCCCGCCATTTTAAACTAATACGAGCATTTTCATTGGATCACTATTAGATAAGACCCACCCCAATCTTCATACACAACCACGCGACTGTCTCAGTTGACTGATGACATAGCGCGGCCTCGTTTTTGATTTCAAAATCTGCCGTCTAACTGGGAAAATGCTGTTGTTGCTGCATCAGCCGATCATTGGCCCCCTGTAGAAGATACTATAGGCTAATACATGTAGGCTACCATGCCATGATATGATGCTTGGGATTACATTTCGCTCACTTGCACCAACAGGTGGCGACAACTGGTGGCAAATTTAAAATTTGGTTTCCGGGCAACAGGTTGATGCCTTCAGCTTCTCGTCAAATTTGGTTTGCAGATAATGCCTTGAGATGTCACTTGGGGATGCTTCTCGGTGCTTCACTGCATGGAAACTATATCACAGAAGCAATCAACTTTCAGTCAATCGTTCTGAGTTGATCTTAAAACTTGGGAAGGCAGAAAGACCCTTCCACATCCAACGCCTATGAAGCAGCAGTTGCCTCCCTCATGTATATCCCCTGAGACCAACAATGCTAAAAAACATTGCTGCCATTTCGGCGGGGGACCTAGCATCCTCTGGCTGCTTGTTTTTTTATAATTGACATTTTTTATTCATTTTTCTTTTTTCTAATCCACACATCATTCAAAGGCATAAAAACATTTATATGTGCATCACGTACTACATATACATGTACAGATACAGCATCTCTCAACATTTTCCAGTTTTTTTATCCCGACACATGTAAAGCCACAGAGAACTATATGTTATAACTCATATAATACAAGCTATTGTTCGGCGATTGAAAAGAGAATATATCTCGACATAAATACTTGTGGACCTATTATTGAAAAGAGTTAATATTCGAAGATAATAGCAAAAGCAAGAGGCGATATAATATTATACATACTGACATGAGTATTGTTACACGAATTCCATGACCTGAAGTGCACATCTCTACCTTCAGAGAGAACCAATATCCGGACCATATAACTATACACCTCTATCATCTTCAATTTCAAATTTCCGATGCATCTATAGTTAAACATTTTACATTAAATTCACTTCTGGACAGCGGGAACATGCTCTTCAAATATGAAAGGTATACACGTGCATAACCGACAATGGAGTCAACCTGAAACCCATTTCAAAAATGCATACAAATGTAACAGTACTATGTCTTCTAACTTTATCATTAAATACTTTGATATCCTACATGTACACACCTTTATTTACGACACAACATATGGAAAGAGGACCAATATTTATTGAACTTGTCTGGTTCCCCTTTTAAATTATGTATGCATCTGTCAGTTTCATACATATCTTGCAAATCCTACTGTATGTATTGTATAGATGGAACTTGCCCTTTTACCTTCGACTTATATATGTTATACTTCACTATAGTCAAGAGAAAATTAACTACCGCATTTCTTTTCCCATGTACTCCTAAGCAAATTGTTTTACAACAGAGATCAATTTTGAAGGTAGTTTTCATTTCAACCCAGTCATATATTTCTTTCCACAACACATTCACCAATTCACATTCCCAGAATAAATGTTCTATACTCTCAGTATATTTGTTGCAAAATGTACATTTATCAGTAACTTCCGGATCTACCTTATTTGCAAATCTATTTGTTGTCAGAATCCTGTTAATCAACTTGTATTGGAACCATATAATTTTTGAAATCGTCGTGGACCTCATTGCCGCTATATTAAACAGTTGCCATTCTCGTTCCATGTATGTTTCACCAGTAATCATCTCCCACTTTTGGTTAGCTTTTGATTTTTTTAAATTAGATCCCAGAAGTATTCTGTAAAATGTTCTACAGCCTTTTGTGCACCCAACGAGAGGGAGTGTATTAGGTGGTATAAATGGGCATTCAATATGTCGAGGTTTTTTGTGGCTTCTTTTACTGCACAAAGAACACATTGAAATTCTAAAAAGTTTGTATTACATTTAAATTTCTCTCTGAATTCCGGGTATCGCAAAAATGTTCCATTACTCATTAGGTCATGCACAAATTTTATTCCATTACTTAACCGATGTAGGAATATAAAAGGTTTACCATCCATAGCAATTTTATCATTTTGCCAAATTATCTCCTTTTGAAAGGCAGTAGAGAAATCTTCCCTATATTCTATCTTTTTCTGTAACGTACTCCACGCTTTGAAAACATCTTTCCAAAATGGATTTGTTACATGGGCTATCACATTAGTTTCTAGGCTTTTGGACCCAACTTCCCATGGTTCCAGTGGACCACTAATCTCTGTTAATATTAATTTGCATGAAATGCTATCTTGTTGTAAACGTCTTAGCCATGATAACTTCTGTGATTGTAAAACTTCTTTTATTAATGGTATCTTTAAGCCTCCATCTTTATATTCCTTAACAACAGTTTTACGGGATATTTTGTCAGGTTTTGCATTCCAAATAAACGCAAAACACTTCTTTTGAAATTCCTCTATTGCAATAATTGGTGGATCTGGAAGAGACGAAAACAAGTGATTCAACTTCGATAATAGTAACGATTTTAATACCACAGCCCTTCCCAGTGGTGACAACCCCCGTCTGGACCATATCTTCATCATGGTTTCCATCTTCTTTAATTTGTCTTTATAATTTCTTTCAACCATTTCTGAAAGGTTTGTACTGAAGTCGATTCCCAATAACTTAAATGGACTTTGTGACCAATCAAGTTGCCAGTTAGTGTTATAAACTTCCTCGCTGTATTTTTTAGAACCGATCCAAATGACTTTTGTTTTATTTGCATTAACTTTTAAACCCGAAAAACCAGCAAAGAAATTTAATTCTGTTATGCAACAATTAAGACTTCTTATGGATCCATCTAAAAAAATTGTTGTGTCATCTGCGTATTGTGATAATCTATATTCACAATCCTTAATTGTTATTCCTTTTATATTCTTATTCTTTTTCAACATGTAACCTAATATCTCAGCACAGAGTATAAATATATAAGGTGAAAGGGGATCTCCCTGGCGGCAGCCTCTACTTATTTCGAAAAACCTTGACGAAAAACCGTTCACAATTACACAGGATTGTATATTATTATAAAATAGTTCTACCCATTTCTTAATTGAAGGTCCAAAATTGAAAAAATTAAGAACATTTTGTATATAATTCCAGTCCACACTATCAAAAGCCTTTTCAAAGTCAATCATCAATAACATTCCGGGGATCTGGAGATTTTCTGTATAATGCATAATGTCATAAACTATTCTGGTGCTTTCTCCAATATATTTTCCTGCCATAAATCCATTTTGTTCCTCAGATATGATGAATGGGAGACATTGTTTTATCCTTTGTGCGATTGCTGATGAGGCTATTTTATAACTAACATTGAGCAACGATATTGGGCGCCAATTCTTCAATAAGTATTTTGGCTTTCCATCTTTCGGTATACAGCTAATTATCCCTTGCTTTTGCGTAATCGATAATTCCCCCCTATTATATCCTGTATTTATGGAATTTATCAAAAATTTCCCTAGGTCTCTCCAAAAAAAAAATTTGTAAAACTCTGCAGTATAACCATCAGGTCCAGGGCTTTTGTCATTTTTTTGCATTTTCAGAGCATTGAGTATTTCAGTAGGACTAAGCTCCCCTTCTAAATTTTCAGATTGTAATTCGGATAGTTTCAATGTACTGTCTCCTAAAAGTTTATTTAAATCCACTGTACTTGTATCTTTCTTAGTATACAGTTTTTTGTAATATTGTTTGGTTTCTTCTAAAATGGCATCCTGTTTTCTAATAGATTCTCCAACATCATTTTCGATTCGCGTCATTGCTTTATTCAGAAAGTTTCTATGTTCCATATTTAGGAAATATTTTGTCGGCTTTTCACCTTTGTCTGCCCAGTCAATTTTCGCTCTCTTGATAATACCCTCTACTTTTATATTATTTATAAGTTGTATTTCATTTGTTATTTCATTAATTTTCCCTAATGTCTCAATCTTTTTATTTTTATCCATGGTTGTATCCAGCTGAATTTCCAAAATATTTCTTTTTTCTGTTAGTTCACGTTCACGCTTTGTTTGCTCTCTTTTTTTGTAACTTGAATATGATATTGTTTTCCCTCTTATATTTAACAACAGCATTTCAAATAGCAATTGATCATCTAATGTGCTATTGACTTTGTATTCACCTGCTGTAGGTTTTTCAGCCGGAAAAGCATACTGTTCTAATGTTTCCTCAATAGTTTCTTTAACCAATTTTACATAATCAGAATCCTTTAGTAATGAATTATTAAACTTCCAGTAACCTTTCCCACGTTTAAATTCTGAAAATTTAATGGTGATTATAATAGGCGAATGGTCAGATCTATAACTAGGCCAGATATCGGAATTGGAAATTGCATGTAACATATTGCGCGAGACCAAAAAGAAATCTAATCTAGCTTGTTTTATAGGGTTGGGTTGCCGCCAGGTAAATCGCCTCTCATTTGGGTACAATTCTCGCCAAGGATCTACTAAATCCAAACACTCTATCATTTGTAAAACTGTTTGCCTTGACCTTGGATGGTTTACATGTACATAATTATATGTATCCAATTCCGGATTAAGAACTAAATTCCAATCTCCACAGATGACATAATTTTGAATGTCCCATTCTTCTACTATGTTTTGTATCAATTCAAAAAATTCTGGACTATCATTATTAGGGGCATATAAACTTATAATTGTAAAGGTTAAGTTTGGTGTCTTCAATTCTTAATGCCACAAAATTTCCGTTTTGTCGATCTCTTTTAACTCGTAATATTTCGAATTCAAAATTGTTTCTAAAGAGCACTGCAACTCCTCTTGAATTGCTAGATTTTGGGCTCATATAGACTTTATATCCCCATTCGTCTACAACCATTTTCTCCATTTTCTTCGTAAGGTGCACATCTTGAAGGCAGTAAATTGAACAATTTTGGGATTTTAGCTGTCGAAATACATCAATTCTCTTTTGTTTCGTATTTAGGCCCCGACAGTTGACGGAGACTATTTTAATTTCATCATTCGCCATTATCCAATTCCCAGCCTAGGTACAAAACAATTCCTGAATACATATATAACACATTGTTCCTTGTGGTTCAAAGTGAATGGTATAGCTTGTGTGTAATGTGAAGAGATATGTACATGTACATGCAAAGCCAATAATGTGTGTGGATACACCCAACAGTTCCAAAATACATACATAATAGAAATGATAATCACATATACAATAAACAATGCAAACAATGGCGGCTCACAGAAACTTCTAAGAGAAGCCATCTACAGAAGTTTCTGCTCTGTCAGAACAACTATCAACTCCAAACAATTGATTGATGTGCCATTTACATATATATATATCATAGGTAGTTGTCAAAATTGAACGATTTAATCAGAGATTCATACAAGTCAAAGATTTTAAGTATTTTTTTACTCAACTAGAGTCATCAATTTGAGTACCGGTATTGCTTCAAATTTACCACCATTCTCAATGAATTTATATTGTTTCATTCCTTCAGGTAATTGGTTATTGCGATTTCATCAAAAACCTAAAAAAAAATTAATCAAATTCAAAAAAATAGATTGAGCTTTCGAATGAATTTTATCCTTGATTGCTCGGTTGCAAAAAATGACTTTTATGAATCTCTGTACTATTACATGTTTATTCAACCAGTCTAATTAACAGAACTTCAAAATCCCCTGGCAGGTTTACAAATTATATACCTGGAGCATTGCTGACTTGGGACTTTATATGTCTATTTATATCACAAACACAATCAATCAAGTTTATCCTAGTTAGATGTACACAGTCACTCAAATCACTGACCAACTAACAGTCCCCAGTGCAAGTCTATATACCTGATCGGCCATTTAATAATACATGTACATGTAACAATTTTCCTCAACATGAAAATTATATTCCAAGTTCAATGCCACATATGCCTATATGTTAAACACATTCATTACTCTCGAACGAGTACATCTCAATTCAGCCTGATGAACATAATTTAATAACATGTTTCTTTGAAAAGAGATAACCTGTGGTATTACACTTCATTTTAGTCAAATTAAATCATTGATTACCGATTGAAGTAACTTGAAAATTAATAACGTCACTTTCTTAGCCAATTAGCAGATAAAAATTGTATATAAACTTGAAACTGATGCATAACTAGGATACTCCATTTCATGTTCCATGAAATAATTTCCCGCAAAATTGCTGTAGAGAATTTTTTTCATCTCCATACATGTATCAATTTTCATTACATTAAAGTTCTGCCTATATAAGAAATTCAGTGGCATGAATTCTACTTCATTACGGTATCGTTTTTCGTCAAACTTAGTCTCGTCACTATAGGCCTATGCATTCCAATCCAATCTCAATACTATTAATTTCTTGTATTTAATTAATACATAATCTTTAATTATACATATTTCATACTCAGATCCGACAAAATTAACGTATTACAAATTATTCCATTTTAATTTAATCAGTTATAACCATGATTTTGGTCTTATATGTATATGCTGGCATCAATAGCCTTCAATTAGATCGCATACATGTATACACAACATCAAACAAAAATAAAAATCACCTACACCAGTTTCCCTCATAGGCCTAAGAAATATTACACTAAGACCTTCTAGTGTAAGTCTTCCTTACTTAAAGCTCATACATTACTTTCAATTATGGTCTTAAAATGTATTCAATGCAATCAGTAAATACAAGAAATTTAAGAAAATTACAAGAGAAATAATGCGGTTGCATTGCTTGGTATCCTGTATAACAAAATAGCTCTATCATAAATTTAGTTCCCATTTATTATTCGATTTATCACTATTATTTATCACTATTCAAATTTTTAGTTTCTTTCCTTTTGTATTATGTTAACAAATCTCTGTACTCTATTGAAATTCCAACAATACCATGGTCATGTCTCCTGAAACAGCTGTGAACTGGTACTGGTACATGTATCATCACTTTTCTGTGCTGCATATCTATTTTTTTGTTTTTGTTTTTCTCTCGCTTTTCATTAGAGTACCCACTGTAATTCAGCTTTTATTTCAAATTTATATAGCATTAGAACTTGTAATCAGAGATGGAAAGGTATCTCTCAGACTGGAAAGAACAAAATCAAATGAACATTGTACCATATTACCAGATTACCGTAGCACCACACATTCCAGGTCTCCTGCCCTGGCTTGGACAGTTCAAGTACCATCGACACGGTCGAGACCGCATCGATATGCCGGCTTGCGCGAAGAATGTCTCTCCCACCGGTCTGTTGGGCCCGGGCGCGTTTCCAGAATAATCTCAGTTCCCTGTCTCCGAATTCGCGTCTGTCGCTTCTCGGACTGTCGAATTTTATAGGCCATATCCGCCAACTTTCCCCTAATAGCCATCAAGTTTGGCGGTAAATCTGTTCGTATCGTTTTCTTAGTATCTCGGAGAGCACTTGTATCGGACAGAATTATATCCTTGTCCTTATCCGTGAGAAGAGTGAGAATGATAGCCGGGGGCGGCTCGCTATCAGTATCGCCCAGCTGCCTCGCTTTGTGGCCCGGTCGCCGTGGAAGCCGATGACACGAAACAAACACCATACTTTCGACCACTTTGCTGCCTAATTTCACATCCTCCGTCAAAAAATTCCTGACCACCGTCTCGGTATTTTCTTTTATCATGTTGCCCTCGACTGGTACTCCGTAAATCCTCAAATTACGTTTCCTATCGTGCACCTCCTGTAGTGTAATTTTCTCTTCCAGCAAATTTATTTGCTCGAGTAGCTCCTCTTTAGTGGCTCTAATTTCTACCGATTTTATTTTCTTTATTTCATCTCCATAAAAGTTCAGGCAGTCCGAATGGTCGTCCACACGTTTTGTCAAATCTTTTACGGCAGTTTCCACTCCTTTTATTTCAGCCTTTAGTGTAGTCACAACAGTATCCATTTTTTTTTGTAAGTCTGCTTGCCCACGTAAAAGTTCTTTCAGGGTGTCCTTCACTTCAGCCAGTTCTGTGCCCGCCATGTTCAGCGTTATTTGTTCGTCCTGTATGGCCGAGTGTACATGTACAAGTTCAGTCTGGACCAAGTTGTTTTGCGACGCTGAACTTCGTAACAAGTACTCCGGAATCCCGTCCCTTTTCTGTACTTTCGGTGCCTTCGTCTTACTAGGTTTCTTATGAGACATTTATGACATCAATGGCAGCGAACATCGATCCCGACAGAGCAGAAATTGAGTAAAACTCAGGAGCTAATTGTAGACAGCCATGCTACCGCTCCGCCATCTTGACCTTTTCCATTTTGAATCTATATGAATATCCCTAAGATTAAGATTTGATGGTCAAATTCAAAATGGCGTCCATATGGCCTCTTCTGAAAATCATACATATTCATATTGCTAGTAGGCTATAATTCAAGGCATTATTATTAGCTCATTGTAAAAGGTTAGGGATATCTAAGCATAGCCTAGCATCTTACGCCGATTTTGAATCTATTTGTTTTTCTACAAGATTAAGATATGCTTGCAAAATTCAAAATGTCGGTCATATGGGTCATTTTGAAATCATACTTTTTTCATCGTGCTCCTATAGCCCAAGGTATTCTTCTTAGATCATTGTGCAAATGTATACAAACTGAGAGATATCTATGCATACCTTGACAGCTTATGCCCATTTTGAATACATTTATAGATCTGTAAGATCAAGATTTGATGTCAAATTCAAAATGGCGGTCATATGAGGGTCATCTTTTTCATGGTACTCGTTTTGTTCAAGGCATTATTCTTAGTTCACTGTGCAAATGTTTCCAAACCGAGAGATATCTAAGCACAGCTTAAGATATGCTGAAAAAAATCGAAATGGCGGCCATATGGGATCATCTGAACATCATACCTTTTCATCTTGCTCGTAAAGTTCAAGAAACTATTCTTAGCTCAATACGCTAATTTATGACAGATGACTCTCTAATCATAGCCTAACATCCTACGCCCATTTTGAATCTATTCATATATCCTTAAATTCAA
>JAVTVY010009732.1:0-47996 GCA_036873755.1 Hanleya hanleyi
ACGATGGTTTTGCTAGAAAAACTAGGATGCATGTTACACCGATAATAGAAGTCATTGTGATATAATGTAGTTCATCTAAAACTAATCTGTGGGAAAATGAATATTGTTGGTAAAATCGCGGTTATATTTATAGATCACATGTGACGTCATCGCTGTACGCCGAATGACCGGACATTCCCGAAGATGTAATTTTAACATTGAAGTGATTGGAGCATATTTGGGCACCTTTCGGGCAGAGATGTTCAAATCAGATGATATAACCATGCGTGACCACCGCAAACCCGCCGCGAAAGAGTTACTGCCAACAAAATAAGACCAAAGATCAGTTTTATATAAGCTTACTTATAAGGGATGGAGGGTAATTGAAACACAAAACCAGGTTTGAGTTGATTGCATTTATTTTCCTCAGAATAAATATTTAACCCTATCTGGCCTGGGTGGGCGAAATGCCCCCCCCCCACCAAACTTTCTGCGCTATCTCTGGAACGACAAAAAAGGGAGAGCTGAAACTCCTTGACTTTATAGTTTATCATATTGGGGTCATTTGGAGTCTACTTGCATAACCCCCCGAGCAGAGGATCATGGGTAAATTCAATGGCGCTCACGTGGGGTACCAGAAAAGTGATGTTTTTTGTCATATTTCTTAAAAATTTCTGCTTTTCCGCGATGAAAAGTGGGCGAAAACTATTTTATTTCACATCACATTAATATTTTCTAATTTACCATGCAGTTTTTGCGGAAAAATTGCATAAACAAAAAATTCGGAAAATCCGACCGAAAAATCGACCAAAAAATGCCGTTTTTGAAAATTACGTCACTGTGACGTCATCAAGGCGGCCATCTTGGATTTTTTTGCATTTTCTGGTAAAGCTTGACCCAAGGGTATAGTGTGGTAAGTTTCATCCCCCTGGCTCAAGGGGTACGAAAAATAATTAGGGGAGGGGGCGCAGGCTAGGCCAGGTCCCAAAAAGCCAAGCCGAGATAGGGTTAATAAATTGTAAACAGTAACAATGAACAGAGAATATATGTATGTAAGATGGAAGTACTATGCCTGGAGCACAGGCATTTGATAAGGGTCAGTAATGGATGGGTTGTCATCAGTCACCAATTTGTCTTTGTAATGATTAAAATGATATGTATGTCATGTGTAGTGTACTCGCCCTTCTCATATATATACCCCATATACTAGTAACATGAAGTCAGTATGGATGGATGATCTCTGGCCCACAGTTAGTTATTCATTGATAAATGAATCACAATTGACCTTTGTGTCGGTGTAGTAACAAATAAAACTTTATATATTCACTATTGTCATAATGTTATATATATCCCATTCTTCTAACACGGAGTGAAGGTAAATCACTCGCCATCTTGTTTGAAATTCTCTTAACAACGTTTTCCGAAACGTAACAAGTACGAGTCGTTTGATTGGTCAATGCACTGGTTGCTACGGTCATCACAAATTCCATGGAATGTGGAAATCTTGACTTCTACAGAGACAGCGATATTGGCCTATCAAATGCCGTGTATCTCCTCATGTTCGGTTAACGTTGTTAAGAAAATTGTTTCAACCATATTTGTCGAGTTACATGAAATACATCTTTTTGTTGCAGTAAATAATTAAAATCAATGCAGCAGGTATGTTCAACAAACATCAATTATTGATAAAAGGTATGTGCAAAGTATGAACTGTGACTTTTCCCTTGGAAATTTCTATCTAAATTCGGGTTGTAATGGACAGTGCGGTACCTTGTCTGCGACCTTAGTTGGTGGGGTCCATATATGTAGATACACAACTACCACGGATAATTAGGATATTACTGAGATACCCATCTTATACTGACCCTTATCAAATGCCTGTGGCCTGGAGTGCTATAATAATTCTCTCACACAGTAGCAAACCGATGAGTAAATCTCTCACGTCGCTCACACACTAGCAAGTCAATAGTAGTAGTGTCTACTGAAAAAAGGTAACCTTTTGCCGGGGGAGGTAACTCTTGATTCCGACAGGGGGCGCCACCAGCTCAAGAGAGCTCCCCGCAAAAGGGAGGTAACTCTTGATGTACTTTTGTGATTTTTGGCAAATGCCGGGTTATCTTCCCTGATTCGAACATTTGCATATTAAAGCTATACAGGGAAATGCCTGTATGGGGTATGGATGATCCGATCGGGTCGTATGAGGTATCAATATGAAGCCTTTGTGAGGGGGCATCTGATGGGCTGGGTGTGGGGTTGGAATAGTGTCATTCTGCGCATGCGCGGTAGACCAAGGGTATGGAAATAGACGTTTTGGGACCGAGGTGCACCACTAATGGTCCGATTGGGTCGAGTGAGGTATCAATGTGATGCCTATGTGAGGGGGCATCTGATGGGCTGGGTGTGACGTGGAACTGACGTCATTCTGCGCATGCGCGGTGGACAAAGGGTATGGAAATAGACGTTTTAGGATCGAGGGGAGCCACTAATGGTCCGATGGAGTCGTATGAGGTATCAATGTGAAGCATAGGTGAGGAGGCATCTGACTGCACCTAGTGGCTCGGGCGTTGTCACCATTCCGCGCATGCGCAGACAGGGAATTGTGGGAAAAGGGTATGGAAATAGACGTTTTGGGATCGAGGGGAGCCCCTAATGGGCCGATGGAGTCGTATGAGGTATCAATGTGAAGCATAGGTGAGGGGGCATCTGACTGCACTAGTGGCTCGGGCGTTGTCACCATTGTGCGCATGCGCAGACAGGGAATTGTGGGAAAAGGGTATGGAAATAGACGTTTTGGGGTCTGGGTGGGCCACTAGTGGCCATATGGAGTCGTATGAGGTATCCATGTAAAGCATTCGTAAAGGAGCATCCACCTGGACTAGTGTCTCGGCCGTTGTCACCATTCTGCGCATGCGCAGACAGGGAATTGTAGGAAAAGGGCATGGAAGTAGACGTTTTCGGGTCTATTTGGGCCCCTAGTGGTCCTATGGAGTCGGGTGAGGTATCGTTGTGAAGGATACGTGAGGGGGCATCGGCCTGTACTAGTTTGACGTGGAACTGGCGTCATTCTGCGCATGCGCAGTAGGCAAAGGGTCGAGGTGGGCCACTATTGGCCCTATGGAGTCGTATGAGGTATCAATGTGAAGCCTATGTGAGGGGGCATCCGTCTGGGCTAGTGTCTCGGCCGTTGTCAACAGTCTGCGCATGCGCAAACAGGGAATTGTGGGAAAAGGGTATGGAAATAGACGTTTTGGGGGCTGGGTGGGCCACTATTGGTCCTATGGAGTCGTATGAGGTATCAATGTGAAGCATTCGTAAAGGAGTATCCACCTGGACTAGTGTCTCGGCCGTTGTCAACATTCTGCGCATGCGCAGACAGGGAATTGTGGGAAAAGGGCATTGGAATGGACATTTTGGGATCTATTTGGGCTCCTGGTCGTCTGATGGGGTCGAGTGAGGTATCGTTGTAAAGGATACGTGAGGGGGCATCCGCCTGGGCTAGTATGACGTGGAACTGACGTCATTCTGCGCATGCGCAGTAGACAAAGTCTATGGAAATAGACGGTTTAGGGTCTAGGTGGGTCCCTAGTGGTCCGATGGAGTTGAGTGAGATATCAATGTAAAGCAGTCCTGAAGGAGCATCCAGTCATGGGTGGGTGCATGTAAAATTAGGATTTTTTCCCGAAAATATAAAAGCGGAACACGGACTTTACCCCTAAAATAGTGGAAAACACCTATCAACCCTAGCCAAAAGGGCTAATATCGGTCCCCGGGCTTACTGGGACCTGCCTCTCAAGTCAATGGGGTGGGTGCATGTAAAATTAGGATTTTGCCCCGAAAATATAAAAAGCGGAACGCGGACTTTACCCCTAAAATAGGGGAAAACACCTATCAACCCTATCCCAATTTCGGAGCGCCAAGAGCTCCGGAGCTCCGAGTTCCAAGAGCTCCGGAGCTTCGAGTTCCAGGAGTTTCGGAGCTCCGACGCCACCACCGGGCTTTGACGGGCGAGTGAGTGAGTGTGAGTGAGTGAGTGAGTGAGTGAGTGAGTGAGTGAAGCGTGCACAACGCCCGTGAGGCGTCCCCAACGCCCGTCTTAACGCATGGACGCACTAACGACGTTGAGTGAGTGACTGGGTGAGTGGAATCCTACTGGACTAATGTAACGTCCGTTTTCATCATTTTGCGCATGCGCAGTATGGCCGTCGTATATAAAGCAGGCATTTTGGGGATTCGTGGAGGTTTGTTGAGTGGTTGACCATCCCTGGTCAAATGGACCGTGTGGGGTATCAGTGTGAAGCTCTCGTAGGAAACGTGGAAATTGCCCCTCATTTGTGGGGCGCTCACTTCCGGTTGTGTGGGGCGCTGCCCTCAGCCAATCAAAAGCGAGTATTTTGACCCGGTGCATTATGGGACATATCCAAGATGGCGGCGTCTGCTTTCTGGTTCAAGATGGCGGCACGTCCGGTGTCGAAAACTGACCATTTTGTCGGAATGTGGTCATCTGGTGTCGAAAACTGGACCTTGTATTGGTCCCGCCTAATTTGGTGTAGAGATGGACCACTATTGGTCCGAATGCGTCCTGTGGGGTGTCATCTTGTAGTTCTCGGAGTGCAGACCACGATTTGAAGGATGTTCACGTCATATGTGATGTCATTGGAGACGTCATCAGTAGGAGTAGTAGCCAAAGTGGGCATTTTGGAGCAGTGAAAGAAGGTATTCGGTGTAGGGATGGACAACCCTTGGTTCGAATGTGTCGAGGGAAGTGTCATCTTGCAGTTCTCGGGGTGTAGACGCCATTTGGGGGATGTCCACAGCATCTGTGACGTCATCGGTGACGTCATCAGTACGAGTAGTAGCGAAAGAAAATGTTTTATAATTGGCTCAGTGCCAATTTTTCCCCACGATTTGGACTGATGAGGAACACATGTTCATTCCTATATTTACAGACACTACCACCACCACCACCACCACACACCACCACCACCGCACACCACCACCACCACCACCACCACCACCACCAACGCCACCACCGGGCGTTGACGGGCGTCAACGCCCGGTGGTGGTGGTGGTGGTAGCTCCCGTGTGGCAGAGCTCTTGGATCGGAGCTCGTGGAGCTCAAAGCTTGTGGAGCTCAGAGCTCGGAAATGACGTCATCGCATGCATGCGCGCGTACCTGTGCTGCTCCCGCACCCTGGTATACCCTATTCACTACGGGCTATAGGGTACTGGGTGCACCACAGGTACGCGCGCATGCATGCCATGACGTAATTTCCGAGCTCTGAGCTCCACAAGCTTTGAGCTACAAGAGCTCCGATCCAAGAGCTCTGCCACACGGGAGCTACCACCACCACCACCGGGCGTTGACGCCCGTCAACGCCCGGTGGTGGCGTTGGTGGTGGTGTGCGGTGGTGGCGGTGTGTGGTGGTGGTGGTGGTGGTAGTGTCTGTAAATATAGGAATGAACATGTGTCCCTCATCAGTCCAAATCGTGGGAAAAAATTGGCACTGAGCCAATTATAAAACATTTTCTTTCGCTACTACTCGTACTGATGACGTTACCGATGCTGTGGACATCCCCCAAATGGCGTCTACACCCCGAGAACTGCAAGATGACACTTCTCGACACATTCGAACCAAGGGTTGTCCATCCCTACACCGAATACCTTCTTTCACTGCTCCAAAATGCCCACTTTGGCTACTACTCCTACTGATGACGTCTCCAATGACATCACAGATGACGTGAACATCCTTCAAATCGTGGTCTGCACTCCGAGAACTACAATATGACACCCCACAGGACGCATTCGGACCAATAGTGGTCCATCTCTACACCAAATTAGGCGGGACCCATACAAGGTCCAGTTTTCGACACCAGATGACCACATTCCGACAAAATGGTCAGTTTTCGACGCCGGACGTGCCACCATCTTGAACCAGAAAGCAGACGCCGCCATCTTGGATATGTCCCATAATTCACCGGGTCAAAATACTCGCTTCTGATTGGCTGAGGGCAGCGCCCCACACAACCGGAAGTGAGCGCCCCACAAATGAGGGGCAATTTCCACGTTTCCTACGAGAGCTTCACACTGATACCCCACACGGTCCATTTGACCAGGGATGGTCAACCACTCAACAAACCTCCACGAATCCCCAAAATGCCTGCTTTATATACGACGGCCATACTGCGCATGCGCAAAATGATGAAAACGGACGTTACATTAGTCCAGTAGGATTCCACTCACTCACTCACTCACTCACCGTCGTTAGTGCGTCCATGCGTTAAGACGGGCGTTGGGGACGCCTCACGGGCGTTGTGCACGCTTCACTCACTCACTCACACTCACTCACTCGCCCGTCAACGCCCGGTGGTGGCGTCAGAGCTCCGGAGCTCTTGGAACTCGGAGCTCCGGAGCTCTTGGAACTCGGAGCTCCGGAGCTCTTGGAGCTCCGAAATTGGGATAGGGTTGATAGGTGTTTTCCCTATTTTAGGGGTAAAGTCCGCGTTCCGCTTTTTATATTTTCGGGGCAAAATCCTAATTTTACATGCACCCACCCCATTGACTTGATAGGCAGGTCCCAATAAGCCCGGGGCGATATTAGCCCTTTTGGCTAGGGTTGATAGGTGTTTTCCACTATTTTAAGGGTAAAGTCCGTGTTCCGCTTTTATATTTTCGGGAAAAAAAATTTAATTTTACATGCACCCACCCATGACTAGATGCTCCTTCACGACTGCTTTACATTGATACCTCACTCAACTCCATCGGACCACTAGGGACCCACCTAGACCCTAAAACGTCT
The DNA here is from genome assembly GCA_036873755.1 of Hanleya hanleyi. Taxonomy (NCBI): domain Eukaryota; kingdom Metazoa; phylum Mollusca; class Polyplacophora; order Lepidopleurida; family Hanleyidae; genus Hanleya; species Hanleya hanleyi. Next base: position 6,777 of record JAVTVY010009732.1, read on the forward strand.
ATTTCCATAGACTTTGTCTACTGCGCATGCGCAGAATGACGTCAGTTTCACGTCATACTAGCCCAGGCGGATGCCCCCTCACGTATCCTTTACAACGATACCCCACTCGACCCCATCAGACGACCAGGGGCCAAATAGATCCCAAAATGTCCATTCCAATGCCCTTTTCCCACAATTCCCTGTCTGCGCATGCGCAGAATGCTGACAACGCTCGAGCCACTAGTCCAGGTGGATACTCCTTTACGAATGCTTCACACTGATACCTCATACGACTCCATAGGACCAATAGTGGCCCACCCAGACCCCAAAACGTCTATTTCCATACCCTTTTCCCACAATTCCCTGTTTGCGCATGCGCAGACTGTTGACAACGGCCGAGACACTAGCCCAGATGGATACCGCCTCACATAGGGTTCACATTGATACCTCATACGGTTGTATATTTCCATACCCTTTGCCTACTGCGCATGCGCAGAATGACGCCAGTTCCACGTCAAACTAGTACAGGCGGATGTCCCCTCACGTATCCTTAACAACGATACCTCACCCGACTCCATAGGACCACTAGGGGCCCAAACAGACCCGAAAACGTCTACTTCCATGCCCTTTTCCTACAATTCCCTGTCTGCGCATGCGCAGAATGGTGATAACGGCCGAGACACTAGTCCAGGTGGATGCTCCTTTACGAATGCTTCACATGAATACCTCATACGACTCCATAGGGCCACTAGTGGCCCACCCAGACCCCAAAACGTCTATTTCCATACCCTTTTCCCACAATTCCCTGTATGCGCATGCGCAGAATGGTGACAACGCCCGAGCCACTAGTGCAGTCAGATGCCCCCTCACCTATGCTTCACATTGATACCTCATACGACTCCATCGGCCCATTAGGGGCTCCCCTCGATCCCAAAACGTCTATTTCCATACCCTTTTCCCACAATTCCCTGTCTGCGCATGCGCAGAATGGTGACAACGTCCGAGCCACTAGTGCAGTCAGATGCCCCCTCACCTATGCTTCACATTGATACCTCATACGACTCCATCGGACCATTAGTGGCCCCCCTTGATCCTAAAACGTCTATTTCCATATCCTTTGTCCACCGCGCATGCGCAGAATGACGTCAGTTCCACGTCACACCCAGCCCATCAGATGCCCCCTCACATAGGCATCACATTGATACCTCATTCGACCCAATCGGACCATTAGTGGTGCACCTCGGTCCCAAAACGTCTATTTCCATATCCTTGGTCTACCGCGCATGCGCAGAATGACCCTATTCCAACCCCACACCCAGCCCATCAGATGCCCCCTCACAAAGGCTTCATATTGATACCTCATACGACCCGATCGGATCATCCATACCCCATACAGGCATTTCCCCGTATAGCTTTAATATGCAAATGTTCGAATCAGGGAAGATAACCCGGCATTTGCAAAAATCACAAAAGTACATCAAGAGTTACCTCCCTTTTGCGGGGAGCTCTCTTGAGCTGGTGGCGCCCCCTGTCGGAATCAAGAGTTACCTCCCCCGGCAAAAGGTTACCTTTTTTCAGTAGACACTACTACTGTCAATACGGTGATCCGACGTCACTCGCACAGTAGAAATCCAACCAAGGGAATTTCACTTGTTGCTCACACAATAGTAATCCATCGAAGGGAATATCACTCGTTGTTCATACAATAGTACCAGCTAGTATCGGGAATATCCCTTGTCCATCACACGGTAGTAATCCAATGAATCTTTCATCTTTCGCTCACACGGTATGAATGCTATTACACGAATATTCCAGTTAACCAGGCATAGTATATCCAAATAAATAAAGAGAGAATTTAATTCACCAAATGAATTAAATTATATCGCACGACTTGTAATACATGAATATAATCCAGTTGTGATCAACAGCTGACGCCGACATGTAGACACTCCACAACTTCTCATACAATCTATATATATAATCAATAAATGACCAACAGATTAGTATAATGAACCAATAACCCTACGTCAGACGTGGCGAGACCTCAGAATGATGGGAGATAGCTGTAGTAGGTAACATATGGCGAATGATAGTTTTTGTTTATTTTCCGAAAAACATTGTAGGATATGAGAGTACTTTATGAATATCAGCATATAATTCAATATGGGTGCAATATTCCCGCAATGTAGTTTGCATATCTACAATATACCCAATATATGCCACCAATACGATGTGCACATTTCCCTGCTATACAACTATCTGCCATTACATCAGACAGAAAGAATTTAGTTTATTGGCGCCCCAATTTGTCATTACGTCAGTCCATGCCTGTATATAATACCTCTGGTCAGGGGTCACATGACCCGAATTGACCAATCAACACACGTATCTCTGCCATTCGCTGACGACAGGTGACCGCTGGCGAACGGCAGGAGGACTACTTGCTAAACAACAGCTGGCGATTACGAGGTAATTAGAGAGAATCCATCGTTATTATAAAAATATATCTTATACATATTTCTTCAAGATTCACTGCAAATGATTTTTTTTATGTCAAATTTAGGTTAACGATTTCGCCGGCGACGACGCGACAGGTTATAGTTCCTATGCACCATAATACTTTGTCGCAAGAGAGATGGCTGAAAGCAGGAGGCATCTATTTCCCTTAAGATAACCATAAAACAAACATTCCCGAATTTATTGACATTTTTCCCCTAAAACTAGAATAGTTCAATTATTTTATGACGACATCAATCGCTACTTTAACACAATAGATAAACAGAGTTTAATTTACATTTCCCGCGGTCTGACGTCACCTACCTAGATCACCGAGAAAAAGCATTGAACTAGCCGGCCTACATGCGCGCTAAAATAGTGTGACTCAAAATATGGCCAAATCTGCTATTACAATTGTTTGAACACTAAGTTGTACTTGATACATAATTGCAATTAACAGCAACCACAAATACCTCCGCATTTAATTAAAAAATCCCAAAATGACAATTATAAACATCACGTCACGTGACCAGTCCTATAATATGGCGGAAGTTACATTTGGTGAAAGAGACAAGCTGTCAGTAAACTCCACAAAGTATCTAGCATACAGAGCATAATCATTAGTCCTTAGACACTAGCATGACGGAATAATTCTACAGGAATTCACACCCAACAGTTAATGTTCGAATGTGAATAAATAATGTTCTTTCTTTATAAGGCTTCAGGCGTAGTGAGACCTGCGCACGGTTTAGAATTTCAACCAAAACACCTTCCAAGGTCTACAGTAACTCCTCCTGGTTATCGTTGCGAATTGGTAAACCCAGAGCGACTTATACAGATACAGTCGTCCCTTCTGAAAGATGGTAATCGGATCTCCATGATCCTTCCTTGGTGTTGGCAAGCATATTGTACTTGTCCAGGAGGTACGGTCGCTACAAGCGATTGGGTTTACCGCTCAAGTGTTCTTCTATTGACCCAGCAAGGAGTTCCCAAGCGTAGAGCTTTTCACCCGGAATCATGTACCTCCACTCTATTGGGGGCCATTGCTTCGTGCTAATATCCAGGGAGACACGAACTGTTACTGAGTGGTGCCAGTCCCTCCTTGCTGGTGGTAAAAAGAGGCATGCACCCACAGCGCAGGATTTTCCGTGCTCTTGTAGCAAACTCCGATAATCTCCCCCTAGGACGAGGTGGCAAGGGTACAGGGATGGAAATTGCTGATCTAACAGGGTTTCTTGGAGGGGAATATGCTGCTTCTTGTTGGAGTGGTTGTTGAAGTGAGATCTAAAGGTACAGATGGTGGGTCGTCATCGGCAGAGACTACTAACGGTTGGTAGGGGGTGAGTGTTGCACCTCTGTCGCTGAGACAACAACTCTAACAGGAGAAGGTAATGATGGTATTCCTGTGGCAGATTGTCCACCCTCCTGAAACCCTGTTCTGCATTTGATTGAACTACCATACTTGTGGGTGGTTGACATGTCTTCCTCATATGTGGGTGTAACCGCCTCATACACTATGACCAAGCTGGATCTGGATGGTTTTGGTGAGGTAATTGTCGCTGTGGTTGTTTTTGCTGCAAGATTCTATTGTCTCAAGGACTCGAGGAGACTACTGTCTATTCCAAGAACTTCACAGATTTGGTTGTGAATGCAAACGTTGGTAGATGGTATATCCTCACCAACACCGCTGGGAGGCTCTGGCTAATCTGGTTAATGCCCGTCATTTTTCTGATCAGGGATTCCATACTGCGGCGGTCAAAATTACAACACATATAAGGGAAGTGGGAAGAGGTACCGACATACTGAAAGAGTCATATGACTTCAAAGTATAGTCTTCTGGTTAACCTATTCTAAAGCACATACCAAGAATCTAACGATTCGTGATATGTGTAGTATCTCAGGTGCGCTTTTTATTGTACCTGTTCATGTGGCAACTTGGATGACATGACCACTCGAACCCCAGAACCGGCATAAGCGGTACTGGATACAAATCTAGAGAGCTGTGATGGAAATGCTCTGACAACTCGTATATTGGTAATTGGTGAGCTGTGTCGCTGTGACAACTCGTACACTGGGGATTATTGAGCTGTATCGTCGTCAGATGAAAATGACGGCATTTAACACAAAAGACTAGTCTGTAAGGCCCGATGTCGACCCAGCATCAACTTCCCACAATGCCAACATATATCAAAGACCAAAAGGTCGGAAAAGGGGGCGGGCCTGGGGGACGAAACGTCCACCACAGATGCACACAGATGCTGAGAACATACATATATGCTGAGATCGTTGCCTGTTACCGCAGTGATGGTTTTGAAAATAAATCAGCGAAGGTTCCACTGGATGTCATCTGTATGTTCATCAACTCAAGCTCTATGGCAGGTCGACTTGGCGTGTACTCAACCCGACGAGGAGATTTGTACGGGATGGGAGATCATCTAGCACAAATGCATCCTCATTGAGATTACAAGCGTCTAGTCCGTCATTCATAATCCAGCCATCGTCAATTAGAGAATATCCGCGTCCATAATCCAAAGACCTATTCTATATTCCATATAACAGTATTAGCACCAAATTCAAAAATACAATCATAGTATACATAAACATAGGCTTGTTTCCTGCAAGAGAGAAGCGGTCAACAGTTTTTAATGATGCCGGCAAGACATCATGATGTTCCAAAAATATCAAATCCGTATCGCTGATCAATATTCTTAATCCATAATATTCGTTGTAATTTCGTCATCTAAAGAATGATGTATCTCAGTCACGCTTTGATTGTGACTGTTCATATGAGTACCATGAGGATCTTGAAGTACATGGGTTCATACGGCCCCTAGCCCCGGGTTAAGCGGAATTAGACACAAGTTACGAAACGTAGCGCCATAGATCTTGCACGCTACATTCGTATTTTGCTATCAGCATGCGATATGTATCGCCAAATTTGAGAAACTTTGAGTGGAGGCGCTTGGTGGAATAGCCCTGTTTTGTAAGTTTCTGCAACAATGTTTTGTGACGTTGATTAAAATCGTCACATTTAACACAGGATCTAGCAAATGCTACTAAGCGAGATATGTATACGCCATATGCAGGTCCCACTGGAATATTACTGTCCAGAAAGGGATAGTTTACGATGTCGAAATTGTAATCATCTCTTTTGTCATAAAGTCGACGAGAGAGAATGCCCGCTTCATTTTTATAGAGATAGAGATCTAAATTGGATGTGCCTGTAGGGCTATCTGTAGTTTCCTTCAAATCCAGTGAAGGTGGATATATATCCTTCACTGCGTCATTTATATAGCGATTATCCACAGCGAGAAGATCGTCTATATATCGTTTGGTGAATGAGAAGAAACGGGCTTTGAATGGATCGGTTTTTGAAAGCGCCTGCATATAATCATATTCATAAGAGAACAGATACAGGTCAGCCAACAGGGGTGCACAATTAGTACCCATTGTAATACCTATATGCTGCTGATATATTGTGTTGCCAAATTTCACATAGATATTTTTAATGAGAAATTCAAGCAACTCTATAAACAAAGAAACATCCCATGAATGATATCTCCTGTATGTAGTCGAGCTAAAGAATGCTTTATGGCTTCCGACATTAATATATCTATGATTAGTTTTCTTGAACACAGATACTATTAATGAACTTAGACGGTCAATAAGGTCCTGATGAGGGATTGTAGTATAGAGAGTCGAGAAATCCCATGTGGATACATGTCTGTACGGTATGTGGCCTTTAGCATCAAGTTCTTCCATAAGACATTTTGAGTTTTTCAATATCCACATACATTCAACGCCAGAGTTCTTAGAAATAGTGGCGCAATACCTTTCCCAAAATGCTTTTACCTCCTGAAGGGCCCTCGTCAATAGGGTTGAAAGAAGCTTGGTGTTTTGTTTGGCCCTGGGTGTTTCTCTTCCAGCCTCGATCCCACTCGTCCTTGGATCTAGAGCATTGGCTGGTCTTCAGCTACATCCTCATGAGCTGGCGCGCTTGATATGATACTGTATCACGCCAAAAGGGGCTTCCATCCAACCGGCGGTGGTCGTCCGGAGTCAGGGAAAGCCAAAAGCCATTCCAGTCGAACATAACTTCCTGGCAGACTTTGGATACCTCGCTGGTATCCGTGAGCTTCCAAGTCAAACATCCTGCCATATGTCCTCCCCTGCCCTACAAGAAGGACAACCGACTGACAACCGTCTGTGGGGAGTTGCCACTAGATGGTGCCTCAAGTCCCGTCTACTGGCAAACTTCACGCTGTTGTCGTATGGAAGCCATTCTGGAAATATAACAACAATGATTAGAACATTACCCATGTTTAGAGCATTACATCATCTACATCAGTTCTGAAACGAATCTACTGTGTCTCAACCACCTCAATAAAGAATCGCCAGTCTGACTATCAAGGTTTAGCAATAGGGATTTTGACCTACTGTTATCTATATTGTCAGTCATTTTTCGTACATTCCCAATCTCAGTCATCCGTGGATCGAACTTGTTGCTCTTGCAGCCAGTCTCAACTCTTTTACGGCTGGGTTAGTGGGGTGATCAGCCCCATGTCCAGCTGTATGGCCCTAGTGCACGTGTTCACCAGCCATCCACATGGACTCTGCATCTGCATTACCATCCATCCATTCGGATCTGAACTTTGACTACGAAAATACTCACGGTTACAATATTCCGATGATCCAGTAGCTGCCCGGTTCAACATCTCATGAAAACATCAGATAATAAATAAATAAAACACAAAGCGTTTTTGAATTTTCCTCTCCGACATTTATTAACACATGTTTAGCTAAAGCTTCTTTGGCCTTTTTGGATGCATCTCCGTGAAGAATTTAATTTTCCCCCTGGTTTGAATAAGACTTCGGCGGGTTTCTACCTTTGTAGACAAGGAGACGGCCGATGTGACACACTCTAGGATATAACCTTGGCGACTTCTTCACCAGATAGTTACGTAAAACAACACAGGGACCTTTCTACTTGCAGGTAAGTTTGTTGCAGACTCCAGGTTTTCGAACTGGTACAGGCTGACCAACCTTCAGCCTTCACAGGCAGAGTGCCCTCCCGACCAAACATCAGCATATTTGATGACCTGTATGCCAAGAGTACCTCATCACTACGACGTTGCTGCTTCTCACAGTACATGGTGAGCATTTCTGCGACTGTTCTGTTAAATCGCTCTGCATTCCCGTTAGCTTGGGGGCAATACCCTGTCGTCCTTGTCTTGTCAATGTGTAGCAGATTCCAGACTTCCCTGAAGAGTCGTGATTCAAAGTTCGTACCCAGGTCAGAATGAACCTGTAATAGAACACCAAAGCGACAGATGTACTCATTGAACATAGTCCCAGCAACAATCTTGGTGTCTTTATCAGGAAGAGGAATGGCTTCAATCCACTTTGTGAAACAACCTGTCATTACAAAAATGACCTCATTCCCCAACTCGTAAGTGGTAGTGGGCAACCCTTTCAGATGGTTCCCCACTAATATATTGCCCATTTGAAGCCCGAACAGGTTTTGGGGTTTTCCTCGCTATGCACTTATCGCAAGTGGTACAGTACCTCTCCACATCGTCTCTGACACACGGCCAATAAAATAACTGTTTGACTTTCTCCGGCATTATCTAGGAGCCGAGATGTCCAGAAGTTGGGATATCATGATAATATCTCAAGATGTCATTACGATGAGCTGTCTGAACTATTAGCTGGTATGTAATTTCATCTCCGTCAACAACCCATTTCCTGTAGAGCATGCCATCCAATATTCCCAGACGATCCCAATGACGCCATAAGGTCTTATAGTGTGAGGACAAATGCGAAATCTCAGACCAAGCTGGTCGGCTGACCTTCTCAAGAGCAAGCAGAATTGGTCCAACATCCTTTCTTCCATCTAACAGCATCTAACAGCAGTTGATGATCTTTCATCCTCCCGGAGTTCTCGGACTGTTTACTCCGAGTTGAAACTTTCACTGCTGCAGTATCTTTCAATGTTTGAGAATCTTTCTATGGCCCAGGTTGTGAATCTCTGGCGGGTTGATCATCAGAACATGGTTCCTGTGTCATTAATTTCCGGTTGGCGAGCACAAACTTTGCAGGGTCGTCTGGACAGGGCGTTTGCATTGCCATGACTACGACCAGCTCTGTTGTTGTATGCCCGTATGATGTAAGTTCTTGCAGCCATCTGGCTGTCTGGCCTGACGTTTGCTTCAAGGTTCTCATCCAGCTCACAGCAGAATTGTCTGTTCTTAGAATGATTTCTTGGCCGTAGAGATAAGAGTGGAAGTGCTTTAGGGCAGTGACAACAGCAAGTAATCCCTTATGGGCGACACAGTACAACTTCTCATGCTTATTAAGCGATTTACTCATGTAGGCAATAACTCGTTCCTCTCCGTTTTGTTCCTGGGAAAGTACTGCCCCCACAGCCTGGTCACTGGCATCAGTGTCAAGATTAAATTGAGCACCGTGTATAGGATATGCCAAGATCGGAGTTGATGTCAACATGGATTTCAATTCCTGGAGTGCCTTCTCACACTCAGGAGTCCACTTGAATTTAACACCCTTCTCAAGCTTATGAAGTGGCCTAGCAATAGTGGCGAAGCCTTTACAAACCTGCGGTAATTGGAGGTCAAACCTATGAAGCTTCTAACTTTCTTGGCACTGTTTGGTTCTGGTCAGGTTTGAATAGAAGAGATCTTATCCGGATCATTCCGGATGCCATTGAAAAATATCACGTCCTGGGAACTTGACACTTTGCTGGGAGAAGACACATTTTGCAGGCTTTAACTTCAAGTTGGCTTCGATCAGGCGTTCAGATACTCGCTCAAGCCTCCGGATTGTCTCGTCAATGGTCTCACCACTCACAATTATGCCATCCATGTAGACTAGATATTCCTTACACGGTATACCTCCTAAAACATCCTCCGTTTGCCGTTCAAAAGTTGATGACTCATTTACTAGACGATAGGGCATGATAGTGAACTGATACAACCCCTGACTGGTGTTGAAAGCAGTTTTCTCTCGGTCTTCGTTTGCCATAGGGATCTGCCAGAAACCAGAGTTCAAATCTGTACAACTGAACGATTTTGCGCCGACCAAAGCATACAGACATTCATCCACTCGTGGAAGAGGATTGGAATCTGTCCTTCATCTGCCGTAACTCCGCATGCTATATCTCCCGCTTTCCAAAAGGCAGTCTTCTAGGTGGCTGACGAATAGGAACCACTGTGCCAGTATTTATCTGGTGTTCAACTCCCTTAGATCTCCCAAGTTCAACTGAGTGCTCCGCATAGACTGATTAGAAATTGACAGGAACAGCAGCAAACCGCTCTTTCTCGTCTTCACTGAGGAGGGTCGTACTTCTTTCCCATAGATCTCTAAGATGGGCTGGCAATTGCTTAGAAACTGACTACCACTATCCACATGGCACGTGGCAAATATTTGCTCATCTGAAATTTCAACATCATAGTAGGACTGGCATGTTCCCAACCTGGTTTTGGATACAAGGTTACTCCAGCATTGCTGTGGTTCCGAACCTTCAGACGTTGCTCAATTAACCTGGTATCTATGAAAGAATACATCAGTCTAATGTTTTGTTCCGTAAACAGACTGTATGATGGTTCTATTACCCCGGAAGGCGCCAGATGTTCTCTCTGAGGGATGTCAACGTCTATCCAACATATAGTATTTGGAGAATGGTGTGTTGTCGCCCTAACCCGAACTGCACATGTCATAACAGCTTTACCCCCAACCCAGCATTGTATGATTCCACATGATGTCCTCCGTTTCAGCCACTTATAGTTTATCTCTAGAACATGATGCAAAGGTAAGTCTTGTCCTGACACCAAGTGTTGTGATATCACAAACTACCATCCATTGCACGTAAGTGTTCCCATCCCCAGATTGAACATTAAAATTAGCACATCCATTGACTCGTAATTTCTCACCATTGACTCCCAGGATGCTCTTATCCCATTGTGTCAACTCTGGCCTGAAATTGGGATCTATGTCTTCATATGCTCGTATTGAAAGGAGAGTCATACATCGGAACTTACAGACTAGTCTTTTGTGTTAAATGCCGTCATTTTCATCTGACGACGATACAGCTCACCAACCCCCAATGTTGTCACAGCGACACAGCTCACCAATTACCTACGAGTAGTCAGATCATTTCCATCATAGCTCTCTAGATTTGTATCTAGCACCGACATAAGCGGTACTAGGGGCCGTGTGGTCATATCATCTAAGCTGCCACATGATCAGGTAAAATATAAGCGTACCTGAGATACAACACATATCACGAATCGTTAGATTCTGGGTATGTGCTTTAGAATAGGTTAACCAGAAGATGTGTCATGTGGCTCTGTCAGTATGTCGGCACCTCTTCTCACTTCCCTTATATGTGTTGTAATTTTTACCTGTATATGGCGATATTCTGCTGGTGGACGTTTCGTCCCCGAGGCCCGCCCCCTGTACAGACCTTTTGGTCTTTGATATATGTTGGCATTCGTGGGAAGTTGATGCTGGGTCGACATCGGGCCTTACAGACTAGTCTTTTGTGTTAAATGCCGTCATTTACATCTGACGACGATACAGCTCACCAATCTCCAATGTACGAGTTGTCGCAGCGAAACAGCTCACCAATTACCAGTATACGAGTTGTCAGAGCATTTCCATCAGAGCTCTCTAGATTTGTATCTAATACCGCTTATGCCGGTGCTAGGGGCCGTGTGGTCATATCATCCAAGTTGCCACATGAACAGGTACAATAAAAGCGTACCTGAGATACAACACATATCACGAATCGTTAGATTCTTGGTATGTGCTTTAGAATAGGTTAACCAGAAGACTATTCTGTGAAGTCATGTGACGCAGTCAGTATGTCGGCACCTCTTCCCACTTCCCTTATATGTGTTGTAATTTTTACCTGTATATGGCGAGATTCTGCAGGTGGACGTTTCGTCCCCGAGGCCCGCCCCCTGTACAGACCTTTTGATCTTTGATATATGTTGGCATTGTGGGAAGTTGATGCTGGGTCGACATTGGGCCTTACAGACTAGTCTATTGTGTTAAATGCCGTCATTTTCATCTGACGACGATACAGCTCACCAATTCACGGTGTACGAGTTGCCACAGCGACACAGCTAACCAATTACCAATATACGAGTTTTCAGAGCATTTCCATAATAGCCCTCTAGATTTGTATCTAATACCGCTTATGCCGGTGCTAGGAGCCGTGTGGTCATGTCATCCAAGTTGCCACATGAACAGGTACAATAAAAGCGTACCTGAGATAAAACACATATCACGAATCGTTAGATTCTTGGTATGTGCTTTAGAATAGGTTAACCAGAAGACTATACTGTGAAGTCATGTAGCTTTGTCAGTATGTCGGCACCTCTTCTCACTTCCTTTATATGTGTTGTAATGTTTACCTGTATATGGCGAGATTCTGCTGGTGGACGTTTCGTCCCCGAGACCCGCCCGTTGTACAGACCTTTTGGTCTTTGATATATGTTGTCATTGTGGGAAGTTGATGCTGGGTCGACATCGGGCCTTGCAGACTTGTCTTTTGTGTTAAGGATGTCCGCTGGTGGTAAATCAAAGTAATTAACTTTTTGAATAATGTGTGTTGTTGCATTCACAATTGTGTAATATGAGGAAAAACAAAGAAAAAAATGTAGGTTGGTGTGCCTTTTTTAGCTGTAGGCAACGTTAAGTGGACTGACCCATGCTCAATTTGATAACCCAGAAAACATAAGGAATAGCCCTAGTTTTGAAGCCTACTATTCATGAAAAATTCATATAAATAGTATTTAACTTTTTCTCATGTTCTAACTGTTTGCAGTTGATCACAATGTCTATCAAAATTTATCAAGTTGGATGGATGTTGCTGTGCAAAATTCTCGGCTAGAAGGCTATTAAAGGAAATCCCTATCTCTTAACCTGGAAAAGGGAGATAACCCAATAAGAAAAACAGGCATAATGGCTGCCAAAGCCAAAAACCACCAGCGGACATCCTTAAATGCTGTCATTTTCATCTGACGACGATACAGCTCACCAATCCCCAGTGTACGAGTTGTCACAGCGACACAGCTAACCAATTACCAATATACGAGTTGTCAGAGCATTTCCATCATACCTCTCTAGAACTGTATCGACTAATACCGCTTATGCGGGTGCTAGCGGCCGTGTGATCATGTCATCCAAGTTGCCACATGAGAATAAAAGCGTACCTGAGATTCAACACATATCACGAATCGTTAGATTCTTGGTATCTAGCTGCTTTAGGAAAGGTTAACCAGAAAACTATACTGTGAAGTCATGTGGCACCTCTTCCCACTTCCCTTATATGTGTTGTAATTTTTGCCTGTATATGGCGAGATTCTGCTGGTGGACGTTTCATTCACGAGCTTGATGCTGGGTCGACATCGGGCCTTACAGACTAGTCTTTTGTGTGAAATGCCGTCATTTTCATCTGACGACGATACAGCTCACCAATTCCCAGTGTACGAGTTGTCACAGCGACACGCTCATCAATTACCAATATACGAGTTGTCAGAGCATTTCCATCATAGCTCTCTACATTTGTATCTAATACCGCTTATGCCGGTGCTAGGGGCCGTGTGGTCATATCATCCAAGTTGCCTAGGTAATGGGTTCAATCCCAGGCCGGGTCATACCGAAGACTTGAAAAATAGAACTTGTTGCTTCCTCGCTTACGCTCAGCATTAAGAGGGTAGAACAATGACTGGTTCGCTCGGTGTCAGTATAATGTGACGGAGTGGGGTGTCATGTCTGCCTACGGCATGATATTTCAGTGGCACAGCACTATAAAAATGGCAGCATTATATCTGCTCTGTTACAAGTAGGTAACAAATTTGGGAAATATTTTATTCCTCTTGAAAAAATTTACCACGCACATGGTCACAAGTATATTAACTTGAGGTTCATGAATTCGAAAACTAAGCCCCTTAAAAATCTGGCTTCTGGACTAAAAACAGATTACTCATAATTATGAAAAGTCATTGGAATTGTTTTTGTAATTGATATTTATTATTCATTTTCTCTAAGCACATACAAGCATCATATATGTATATGAACATTAAAATAAGCAAGTGTTAAATTTGGGGTGCAATCCACATGAATATTGTGACATTCTTTGGTTTCGTTCTTTTTTCATACAGTTGTGAAATATTCAACAAGAAATTTCTATAAGTATACATTTTCTGAATGGGCATAATAAGGCTATCAGTATAGTTTTCTGAATCTGACTATCACTTCAGGAGTCAACTGACCTACGAAAATTGAAAAGGAAAGACATGCAAGCCTCCTTAAACCTCCCTCGGCTTTTCTAAAAATCCATGAAATGTATGAAAATATGTCCAATTCGACCGCCAATAAAGAAAAAATATACAAAATGATTTTCATACATGATAAAGTGTTCCCGTTCAACGGGCATTTAAAAAAGGTGAAAAAAAAACAGGGGTCGGCATTCTTTTTTTTTGTAAATTTTTTCGCAATAAACGAGTCCTCACGTCCATGCCTACGCTCATACTATTCAGCTTGTACCACTGACATCCTTACTCTCCTTCAGTGATACAAGAGGAATAGCATGAGTGTAGTCCATGCCCTAACAAAGTGTGGATTTTGGCCTGTCAAATATTCACTTTCGGGCCTGGTTAACTCTTAAGTGGTGTGATCAACCAGCAATTAGTGTATGCCCATTTGGAGGACTGGTAACATCCAATAGGATGGTACTATGAGTTAGTATAAAGTGAATAAATTAATTATCATGCTATTCAATACTGGCGGCCTTCCATATTGTGCAGTTAGGAATGGGCCATTTGGTGCAAAACCATGGCTACTCCATGATGATGGAGAAAGTACACATGAAAAGATTGTAACTTTTGAAGGTTTCTATAAGCACCCTTTGTTTGGTCCACACAAATATGAACATGTGTATTTTGTGATGACTAGAGTACCACAATCATTACCAGGCTATCTTTTACAAAGTCTTGATTACATACGTACAAGATGAGACATCAGTCGGCCACCGTGGGAAATTAGACTCGCTAAACAAGATGTGACACAATGACCAAAGATGATTGAAATGAACCCAGTCCACACAAAGTTATGTTTTTCCAATCTAATGGTCAAATTGTTCATCATTGTACATCAACTGTGGTGAAAAGTTACTATTTTTTAACCGACAGGCAAGTAGCGAATATAGATATGTACAGATAACAGCTGTCTGTATATTATAACCTTCAGAATGAGACTATTCTATTCATCAATATATATGTGCATATTCCACGTTAATGCTCTGAAAAACTCTCATTATTAGATATCGACAACTAAACAGTCAAGTTCGTTACATGTTCCTCAATTATGATAATATTGGCAGAGACAAATAGATTCACTGTAACTATTTGGCATACATGTATATAACATTGTACACATTTACAACTCTCTTAATATCAAAAGAAGTCTCCAATAATTTGATCACTTCAAAAGACGATTTAGAAGCTAATAGATGTTGGTTGGTTGTTTGAAGTTTAACGTCGCATCTAACCTTATTGGTCACACTATTCGGCATACGATGATATAACAAATATGTACACAGCAAAACCCCATACCATTGTACACATTTACAACTCTCTTATCAAAAGAAGTCTCCAATAATTTGATCACTTCAAAAGACGATTTAGAAGCTAATAGATGTTGGTTGGTTGTTTGAAGTTTAACGTCGCATCTAACCTTATTGGTCACACGGCGACGATGACCCAAACAAACATACCCTAGCAAAACCCCAACCGCCCAAAAAACCTAACCAAATCTACAAAAAAAATTGAATTTCGAATTTTGAAAATTAGGTTCTACAGACACAATGGATCCTCAGAGAGCCCAATCTGTTTGGTACTTTATCTACCTCCTGTGCCAGACACACAGTACATGCTGCCCTAAACTGGAGGGCCTAGAAGCTAATAGACTTAAACCCTGATGACGTTTCATCCCTCTCTGAATCACGTGATAATTTGTGCATCCATTCATCTACTGAACTGGACAGCTGATCAATTGTCCTAAAATCTAGCATCGCTTCTTCGACACAAATTAATGCGCCACACTTTTAAGTCCCGACACAAATTAGAGCTTGCTTTTCTGGCTGTGCCAATCAAGGGAGTCCTCGCGTTGACAATTAAATTGATGTCGTGTTACATGAGGGAGGTGGCAGGGTAATTCATCCCGACCTATCATTTAATTACGATGGATGTACATTGCATCATGGGATAAAAGTAGGATAAAACAGCAGATTTCAGGCCTATTCCTCAAAATATTCTATCTACATTGAGCTCTAAGCACCAGAAACCATACACTATCAGAGTGATATACAAGAAGTTGGTCTCCTTCAATTAAAGTTTTTCATTTAATCAAGTCTGAAGTTGGTATAAACGTGGTTGAATTATTGGAGACCTTACATAAGTACTGGAATAGCAGTGTACACATTTAGTATCACTAGACGTGTCCACCACGAAATCAAAAAGAGACAATGTGGTGATTTACAAGTTTGATAACATAAAAATGATTGGCACAATTGAAAGAACATATAGCACCTTGAATAAACTTAATTACCATGGGATTATAAAGGACACAGTAAGAGTTCTGATATTTGTACTTTGGTGGAAAGAAATTTACACAGATTGCATAGCTTATTCATGACATAAAGTATCCATGTTGCCAGGATCTGTGAAAATCTGTTGCCTACTCATCATTTATTATTCTTATGTCTTCAAGATAATTTTCCCTGTGTGCCCAGAATCTTTCATCACTTCTTCGTGGGAGAGTTTGGCATCTTCCAACGAGAACGTTTTCCCGATATGTGGTTTGAGCCAGCCCTGTTCCATCCCAGCATGCAAAGCACTGTGTGTTTCAACCCAGTCACTCTGCAGAAAGACAAAACATTATTCTTGGATCAAATACATAGCCTCCAAGCCAAACTGACAGAAGAAAATATTCTAATAATTTTCACCATAGAATGAGCAAATTTCCTTCTAGACAGCTCTTCAGGTTGAGGTCAAAACTTACATAATGTATGGTAAGCAGGTGTCTGAGTGAAGTGTCACTGTTATAATTAGAAACAGAAATACGGATGTTTGCATGGTTTTGATCAGAAGGGGGTAGATTAATGTAAATAAGTAGGACTAATAGATAATTAGCTTACTCAGACACCTGCCGTGAAGTGATCTACACAAGCCGGTGTGAACAATTCTCAACTAAACAAGTTTTAGCAAGCTTTTTAAGTTTAAATTGGACTTCAAACCACCTTGATGAAAACAACTTAGTGTAATAGTTATCCAGAATTTTCAGGAATTCGAGTAGGTCCCATTGGACAGATTAAAAATGAATTTGACAATAGAATTCAAGCAAAAAATTTGGATTAATTCATCGGATGTATAGCTGGACACATTTTGCCCGATTTCTAGCCTTTCATTTTTGTACAAAATCCGAGATATGAACGTTTAATGCTCCAAAAGTACCCATGCTACGCTTTTGAAATTTGGCATGCTTGTTACTTATAAGGTGATCTAGTAAACTTTATCTCACTTTTTGTAAGTTCGGATTAGTTTTTTTAGCCCAGTTCAAATCACTTTTCGTCCGTGGTCCGTCGTCAGTCAGTCCGTCCGTAAACAATTCTTGTTACCGCGATTTCTCAGGAACTACCGTATGGATCTTTCTCAAATTTGGTACACAGGTTCGCCTTGGGGTCTAGTTGTGCAAGATACCTTTTTTGGTTCGTTTCGAAAATCCAATATGGCCATAAGGCGGCCATCTTGGATTTCTCATGAAACTTTGTAGTCATTTCTCAGGAAATACTGCCTGGATCTTTCTCAAATTGGTACCCTCTTGCGGTCCAGTTGTGCAAGATACCTTTTTGGTCAGATTCGAAAATCCAAGTTACGCTTCAAATTAATACTGTATTCCTGAGTTGTGGTTTTTTGGTTCGATTCGAAAATCCAATATGGCCATAAGGCGGCCATCTTGGATTTCTCATGAAACTTTGTTACCGCGATTTCTCAGGAACTACCGTATGAATCTTTCTTAAATTTGGTACACAGGTTCCCCTTGGGGTCTAGTTGTGCAAGATACCTTTTTTGGTCCGATTCGAAAATCCAATATGGCCACAAGGCGGCCATCTTGGATTTCCCCATGAAACTTTATAGTCCTTTCTCAGGAAATACTGCCTGGATCTTTCTCAAATTGGTACCCTCTTGCGGTCCAGTTGTGCAAGATACCTTTTTGGTCAGATTCAAAAATCCAAGTTACGCTTCAAATTAATACTGTATTCCGGAGTTGTGACGTTGCATCACAATAGTCGGCTTATCAAATGATGAGGCATATTCTATATATTGACTATAGAGAATATCCATACTTTCACCTTCTATATCAAGGAGTTCAAATGATTCCGAATTAAAATGTATTTCTTCAAATTTTAAATCAGTTTACTTTAGTCCATGCTGTTGCAAATGAACTGCCCCACCGTTTTGTCTGCCGAAGGGACGTCACTCTTGTGAAACAACGTCACAACTCGACAACTGTAGACTACTGCGTGTTTCGATCCAAGGGAGATAATCAGGGCTCATGCCAAAGTGTCAGAGAGATTAGTCTTCGCTTCCAGTACCCAATGATGACACGTGCAAAAAAAACCAAAAAAAAATACTACAAAATAAAGACGAAGGATCCTCCGGACATTCACTTTCAGATTAACTTTGCTCGTTTCACTTGTACTATAACAACCGACATCAAGTACAGTTTCTAGAAATCTTGAAACTCCTGAACCTTAGATAGATAATATCTTGATGTCTTCCAGTGTCCCTTTTTCGATCTTTTTCGCTCAAATTCGAAATTCTGCAAACAAAATTACAAATCAATCGTTTGTTCTTAGTAACAATGGACAAAAAGATCCTCTTGTCATTAGCTTACAACTATCAGACAATGGTGGGCGCCAAGATCCTTCAGGATTTCTCATAATTATTCAACTTTTAAGACAAACGACCGTAAAATAGTACGTTTTTTCAATTTATTTTAGTTAAATAGCTGTAAAAACAAAACCAGGCAAAAATTTTAAAAAATGAGATAAAGTTTACTAGTTCGAATTGTCTCCTATCAAGGTATACCATCAAGTTGAAACAAGACCAACAGTTTTCATGAAATTTCAATTGAAAAATGGACGCTATTGTTTTCATTTTAATTTTTTTAAATTGGAATATTTTCTACACAGTAGCAGCGTCGGTTATACAAATCATATAGTTGGAATCCCTACGATGTACGCTTTCATAAAATATATAGTTTATTATGGTTATCTTGTATATTTATTGATACAGATGACAAATTGTCACGGGGGTGCAAAAACTGTCTCTAAGAGGACAGCTATCCTTAAAGAACTTTAATAGTCGATGGGCGGTGATTAAATTCAGGAACTCCGGCTTTCTTCACCTTATAAACTGACTGTCACAATATGAGTAAATGAGCTTTCCCCAGGTGATTGAGACCCATGTGTAGTGTGAATTGGGGAAGAGATAGTACAATGTGGGATGACCAAGCTAAAGGTAATTTACAATTTGCAGTGTGTGGATGTATCAACAGATCAGTGTATGGAGTATAGAACTAAGCATGCTAAGTAAATGCAGTTCTGCAGATATATAGTTGGTTACATTCAAGCATTTAGGACAGAAATAGAAATTAATATATCTGTAAAAAGGGGCATAATTCTGTAAAATGTGGGCCGAGGGGAGCCACTTTCGATAGGCATCTGACTCAGCACTAGATAAATAAGTGTTAAAAATTTGGTGATTGGTCTCCAGCGGTTTTGCCTAAAATGCGGTAACGGTCGGACGTACATGGTGATGACAATACCCCGAGGCCAAAATGGCTGAGGGGTAAGAATACAAGTAGATAAATAAGTTTCCAAAATTTAGCACCAGTACTGAACATGGATCTTCAGCTATAACTTGTACATTCAACTACAGATCACAAAATCAGAGATTATTACATCCGAAACGGGCATAACTCCATAAAATATGGTCTGAGACAACTAATTTTTTTGTGTAGGTATCTAGACCACAACTGGAAAAATAAAAGTTTCCTCATAATTTGGTAGCTGTAACAAACACATTTGATTATATATAACTGGTTACATTCAAGCATATATCACAAAATCAGAGATAATTGCACCCAGAAAGGGGCATAACTCTGTAAAATAAGGGCCGAGGTGAATAATTTTTTGTTGGCTTCTAGAACACAACAATATAAATAAGTTTTCAAAATATAGTGGCTATATCGAACAGAGTTTTGCAGATATAGTTGGTTACATTCGAACATATAGGACAAAATTACTATATCTGTAAAGGGGCATAACTCTGTGAAATATGGGTCGAGGGGAGCCAATTTCGATAGACCTCTGATTCAGCACTAGATAAATTAATGTTCAAAATTTGGTGGTTGTGTCTCCAGCGGTTTTGCCTAAAATGCGGTAACGGACGGATGGACGGACGTACGCACAGACGGATGGACATACATGGCAATGACAATAACCCAAGGCCAAAATGGCCGAGGGGTAAAAATGACATAGCTACTTGAGGAAGACGATTGGCATGTATATTCTGATTGGGTCGTTTCTCTCTCATACCTCTCACACCTCGTATTTTGAACACTGAAGGTGATCAGATAGATCAAGGCAAATTCGAAGTGAGAATGTAGAAATTGGCTTGATGTAATGAAGATGTGCAAATCACAGCAGGTAATACATTTTGGGTGATAGTCATTACTAGGAATGGTTAACTTACCACTGATGATGTCAACAACATGACTCCAGTGACGATGCACTCTTTGCCCATTGTAAGCCGAGGAGAAACTTCTATCTTCCCTCTACTGCCAATGTTCTGGTGAAAATACCGGTGAAATATAAAATCAGTGCTTGTTATATCGGACAGCCTAAGAGGAGACATTCCCATATAATACTCTGTAAAACCTCTACAGGATAACGTGCTGAAATAATTCATCCCATAGACATATGTGGGATGAGCGCATGCGATGCAGGTGGCCAGTCACGGCGCTTGACACGAGCTACAAGCATGATGCGCTTCAGCAACGTTTCTCTAACATGTCTAAGAGCGATTAAAGTAATGCTTTAAATTATATGGGAAAAAGAATCTCATATTAGCTTGATCAGGGGGTGAAAATTCCCACTCTCAAGAAGGAAAATTTTCATCCCATGGATGATCAAGTTAATATGGGATCCTCTTAGTCGCATACATGTAACTGACATATCTCTACCATACCCTGGTCAGGACAGGGACACCACACCATACATGTAACTGACATATCTCTACCATACCCTGGTCAGGCCAGGGACACCACACCATACATGTAACTGACATATCTCTACCATACCATGGTCAGGCCAGGGACGCCACACCATACATGTAACTGACATATCTCTACCATAGCATGGTCAGGCCAGGGACACCACACCATACATGTAACTGACATATCTCTACCATACCATGGTCAGGCCAGGGACACCACACCAGGATACATTATACCATACATGTAACTGACATATCTCTACCATACCATGGTCAGGCCAGGGACACCACACCATACATGTAACTGACATATCTCTACCATACCATGGTCAGGCCAGGGACACCACACCATACATGTAACTGACATATCTCTACCATAGCATGGTCAGCCCAGGGACACCGGCACCCTTACAGTACGTTGCCGGAGATTTCCGGCGATCGTCTTTATCTGACAGACGTTTTTTAAAAAACGATCAACTCATACACCCATCGTTTGCATCAACGTTTTTTTTCATCGTTTAAAACGTCTAGCAAACGATCGTTGGATGGATACGATCCCTAACTGACATACAAATGTATCTCTATCATAGCATGGTCAGGCCACCACACCAGGATACATTATATACCATACATGTAACTGACATATCTCTATCATAGCATGGTCAGGCCACCACACCAGGATACATTATATACCATACATGTAACTGACATATCTCTATCATAGCATGGTCAGGCCAGGGACACCACACCAGGATACATTATATACCATACATGTAACTGACATATCTCTACCATAGCATGGTCAGGCCAGGGACACCACACCAGGATACATTATATACCATACATGTAACTGACATATCTCTACCATACCATGGTCAGGCCAGGGACACCACACGAGGATACATTATATACCATACATGTAACTGACATATCTCTACCATACCATGGTCAGGCCAGGGACACCACACCAGGATACATTATATACCATACATGTAACTGACATATCTCTACCATAGCATGGTCAGGCCAGGGACACCACACCAGGATACATTATATACCATACATGTAACTGACATATCTCTACCATACCATGGTCAGGCCAGGGACACCACACGAGGATACATTATATACCATACATGTAACTGACATATCTCTACCATACCATGGTCAGGCCAGGGACACCACACCACGATACATTATATACCATACATGTAACTGACATATCTCTACCATACCATGGTCAGGCCAGGGACACCACACCAGAATACATTATATACCATACATGTAACTGACATATCTCTACCATACCATGGTCAGGCCAGGGACACCACACCAGGATACATTATATACCATACATGTAACTGACATATCTCTACCATAGCATGGTCAGGCCAGGGACACCACACCAGGGTACATTATATACCATACATGTAACTGACATATCTCTACCATAGCATGGTCAGGACAGGGACACCACACCAGGATACATTATATACCATACATGTAACTGACATATCTCTACCATACCATGGTCAGGCCAGGGACACCACACGAGGATACATTATATACCATGCATGTAACTGACATATCTCTACCATACCATGGTCAGGCCAGGGACACCACACCAGGATACATTATATACCATACATGTAACTGACATATCTCTACCATAGCATGGTCAGGCCAGGGACACCACACCAGGATACATTATATACCATACATGTAACTGACATATCTCTACCATAGCATGGTCAGGCCAGGGACACCACACCATACATGTAACTGACATATCTCTACCATAGCATGGTCAGGCCAGGGACACCACACCAGGATACATTATATACCATACATGTAACTGACATATCTCTACCATAGCATGGTCAGGCCAGGGACACCACACCAGGATACATTATATACCATACATGTAACTGACATATCTCTACCATAGCATGGTCAGGCCAGGGACACCACACCACGATACATTATATACCATACATGTAACTGACATATCTCTACCATAGCATGGTCAGGCCAGGGACACCACACCAGGATACATTATATACCATACATGTAACTGACATATCTCTACCATAGCATGGTCAGGCCAGGGACACCACACCAGGATACATTATATACCATACATGTAACTGACATATCTCTACCAGAATGGTCAGGCCAGGGACACCACACTAGGATACATTATATACCATACATGTAACCGACATATCTCTACCATAGCATGGTCAGGCCAGGGACACCACACCAGAATACATTATATACCATACATGTAACCGACATATCTCTACCATAGCATGGTCAGGCCAGGGACACCAAGGCCAGGGACACCACACCAGACAGGGCCTGAATTTCGTTAAATTTTAGGAGAATCCAAGTTGATTCTCGCATAAAGGATCCACGAGAATCAAGATTCTCATGTCGAGATTTGGAAATTTCGGGTTTCAAATTCCCCTTAAATTTGTTTAAATTTTATCAAGTACTTCCCATCTTTGGTATTGATTACAGTCTTGTATCCCTATTAACTGAAATAAAAACATGATTTCCATGAAAAAAGAAAGACTTTATTTTCTTTGTTTCATCCAGTAACGGTGGCTCTGTTCTGCAAATTGGTCGTAAGGCTTTTCTTTTCGCCTTACTGTCTGTCCTAGACAATATTTCCGAGATGTTTTCGGCCATATTTCAGAGACGAGTTATCGGAGGGCATTGAAACTTCACTCAGTAGAACTAAAAAGTAATAATTTTATTGCAAAGTATCAAGAAAATTCTTCCAGTGGTTCTCAACAAATTCCAAAAAAAAAAAATTAGATGGGAGATTTGTGGGTTATTTTTTTACGTCAAGCCTGCAAGTTATAACATTGGCAGGTCAAAATAACATGGTAGGTATTGGGGATTTTCGTAAATTCTTAACAGATTTCAATCCAATATGGGGGGAAAAATTAGTATTTTTTAGCTTATATACTGTGTGAAGTTTTAATGTTCTACAATAAATTGTCTCCGAAATATCGCCAAAAACGTCTTGGATCTAATATTATCAGGGACAGAGAGTAAAAATAAACGCTGGCGCATAGTAAAGGCTTCATTGCATTTTTTGTCAGAATTCTCGCACCTCCGAAAGTTTCTGGTAAGATTTTTTATTCTTGTTCACTGGTTCGCCAGTTTCGATTTCCGTGCATTTTGTATGCCCGTTGTATGCCCGTCGGATTCAACATGATGTGCCAAATTCGGCTTCATCAGGTACGTTGTGCCGCTCAAACCGTAACTGAGCACGTCGTTGACAATTTTGCCTTTGTATTTGGCTCGTAATTTGTCGCCTTGTCGACTTTGCCCACCGTCCGCCATTTTTACGAAGACTAGAGGAGTGCAAATCCGTTGTCAAGCGCAACGTTGACACGGGACTAAGGAGCTCAGTGATTGGTCAACACAGTAACCCATAGCCAATGGTTAACGAAGACACATATCCAGATGGAAAAATTAGACAAAGTTATTTCCCTTGGCATGAAAACGAAAGCAGTACCAGAGAATTTCGTTCTTGATCTGACGTTTCCCGTTTTGGGGTAATAAATAGATTTTTAGAGTCGGACTTAAGGCGAATCAACTTAGATTCTCTATTTTACATAGCAGGCGAATCTTTACGCGAGTCGATTCGCGGATTCGCGTCAAAATTCAGGCCCTGCCAGAATACATTATATACCATACATGTAACCGACATATCTCTACCATACCATGGTCAGGCCAGGGACACCACACCAGGATACATTATATACCATACATGTAACTGACATATCTCTACCATACCATGGTCAGGCCAGGGACACCACACCAGGATACATTATATACCATACATGTAACTGACATATCTCTACCATAGCATGGTCAGGCCAGGGACACCACACCAGGATACATTATATACCATACATGTAACTGACATATCTCTACCATACCATGGTCAGGCCAGGGACACCACACCACGATACATTATATACCATACATGTAACTGACATATCTCTACCATACCATGGTCAGGCCAGGGACACCACACCAGGATACATTATATACCATACATGTAACTGACATATCTCTACCATACCATGGTCAGGCCAGGGACACCACACCACGATACATTATATACCATACATGTAACTGACATATCTCTACCATACCATGGTCAGGCCAGGGACACCACACCAGAATACATTATATACCATACATGTAACTGACATCTCTCTACCATACCATGGTCAGGCCAGGGACACCACACCAGGATACATTATATACCATACATGTAACTGACATATCTCTACCATACCATGGTCAGGCCAGGGACACCACACCAGGATACATTATATACCATACATGTAACTGACATATCTCTACCATACCATGGTCAGGACAGGGACACCACACCAGGGTACATTATATACCATACATGTAACTGACATATCTCTACCATACCATGGTCAATCCAGGGACACCACACGAGGATACATTATATACCATACATGTAACTGACATATCTCTACCATACCATGGTCAGGCCAGGGACACCACACCAGAATACATTATATACCATACATGTAACTGACATATCTCTACCATACCATGGTCAGGCCAGGGACACCACACCAGGATACATTATATACCACACATGTACCTGACATATCTCTACAATACCATGGTCAGGCCAGGGACACCACACCACGATACATTATATACCATACATGTAACGGACATATCTCTACCATACCATGGTCAGGCCAGGGACACCACACCACGATACATTATATACCATACATGTAACTGACATATCTCTACCATACCATGGTAAGGCCAGGGACACCACACCAGAATACATTATATACCATACATGTAACTGACATATATCTCTACCATACCATGGTCAGGCCAGGGACACCACACCAGAATACATTATATACCATACATGTAACTGACATATCTCCACCATACCATGGTAAGGCCAGGGACACCACACCACGATACATTATATACCATACATGTAACTGACATATCTCTACCATACCATGGTCAGGCCAGGGACACCACACCAGAATACATTATATACCATACATGTAACTGACATATCTCTACCATACCATGGTCAGGCCAGGGACACCAAACCAGGATACATTATATACCATACATGTAACTGACATATCTCTACCATAGCATGGTCAGGCCAGGGACACCACACCAGGATACATTATATACCATACATGTAACTGACATCTCTCTACCATACCATGGTAAGGCCAGGGACACCACACCAGGATACATTATATACCATACATGTAACTGACATATCTCTACCATACCATGGTCAGGCCAGGGACACCACACCACGATACATTATATACCTTACATGTAACTGACATATCTCTACCATAGCATGGTCAGGCCAGGGACACCACACCAGGATACATTATATACCACACATGTACCTGACATATCTCTACAATACCATGGTCAGGCCAGGGACACCACACCACGATACATTATATACCATACATGTAACGGACATATCTCTACCATACCATGGTCAGGCCAGGGACACCACACCACGATACATTATATACCATACATGTAACTGACATATCTCTACCATACCATGGTCAGCCCAGGGACACCACACCACGATACATTATATACCATACATGTAACTGACATATCTCTACCATACCATGGTCAGGCCAGGGACACCACACCAGGATACATTATATACCATACATGTAACTGACATATCTCTACCATACCATGGTCAGGCCAGGGACACCACACCAGGATACATTATATACCATACATGTAACTGACATATCTCTACCATACCATGGTCAGGCCAGGGACACCACACCAGGATACATTATATACCATACATGTAACTGACATATCTCTACCATACCATGGTCAGGCCAGGGACACCACACGAGGATACATTATATACCATACATGTAACTGACATATCTCTACCATACCATGGTCAGGCCAGGGACACCACACCAGAATACATTATATACCATACATGTAACTGACATATCTCTACCATACCATGGTCAGGCCAGGGACACCACACCAGGATACATTATATACCATACATGTAACTGACATATCTCTACCATACCATGGTCAGGCCAGGGACACCACACCAGGATACATTATATACCATACATGTAACTGACATATCTCTACCTTACCATGGTCAGGCCAGGGACACCACACCAGGATACATTATATACCATACATGTAACTGACATATCTCTACCATACCATGGTCAGGCCAGGGACACCACACCAGGATACATTATATACCATACATGTAACGGACATATCTCTACCA
The DNA here is from genome assembly GCA_036873755.1 of Hanleya hanleyi. Taxonomy (NCBI): domain Eukaryota; kingdom Metazoa; phylum Mollusca; class Polyplacophora; order Lepidopleurida; family Hanleyidae; genus Hanleya; species Hanleya hanleyi. The sequence goes on from JAVTVY010009732.1 coordinate 33,984, forward strand.
TACCATGGTCAGGCCAGGGACACCACACCACGATACATTATATACCATACATGTAACTGACATATCTCTACCATACCATGGTAAGGCCAGGGACACCACACCAGAATACATTATATACCATACATGTAACTGACATATCTCTACCATACCATGGTCAGGACAGGGACACCACACCAGGGTACATTATATACCATACATGTAACTGACATATCCCTACCATACCATGGTCAGGCCAGGGACACCACACCAGGATACATTATATACCATACATGTAACTGACATATCTCTACCATACCATGGTCAGGCCAGGGACACCACACCGGAATACATTATATACCATACATGTAACTGACATATCTCTACCATACCATGGTCAGGCCAGGGACACCACACCACGATACATTATATACCATACATGTAACTGACATATCTCTACCATACCATGGTCAGGCCAGGGACACCACACCAGGATACATTATATACCATACATGTAACTGACATATCTCTACCATACCATGGTCAGGCCAGGGACACCACACGAGGATACATTATATACCATACATGTAACTGACATATCTCTACCATACCATGGTAAGGCCAGGGACACCACACCAGGATATTATCATTATGTATACCATACATGTAACTGTATAATCTCTACCATACCATGGTAAGGCCAGGGACACCACACCAGAATATATTATATACCATATGTAACTGACATATATCTCTACCATACCATGGTCAGCCAGGGACACCACACACCAGAATACATTATATACCATACATGCAACTGACATATCTCCACCATACCATGGTAAGGCCAGGACACACACCACGATACATTATACCATACATGTAACTGACATATCTCTACCATACCATGGTCAGCCCAGGGACACCACACCAGGATACATTATATACCATACATGTAACTGACATATCTCTACCATACCATGGTCAGGCCAGGGACACCACACCATACATGTAACCGACATATCTCTACCATACCATGGTCAGGCCAGGGACACCACACCAGGATACATTATATACCATACATGTAACTGACATATCTCAACCATACCATGGTCAGGCCAGGGACACCACACCAGGATACATTATATACCATACATGTAACTGACATATCTCTACCATACCATGGTCAGGCCAGGGACACCACACCACGATACATTATATACCATACATGTAACTGACATATCTCTACCATACCATGGTCAGGCCAGGGACACCACACCAGGATAAATTATATACCATACATGTAACTGACATATCTCTACCATACCATGGTCAGGCCAGGGACACCACACCACGATACATTATATACCATATATGTAACTGACATATCTCTACCATACCATGGTCAGCCCAGGGACACCACACCAGGATACATTATATACCATACATGTAACTGACATATCTCTACCATACCATGGTCAGGCCAGGGACACCACACCAGGATACATTATATACCATACATGTAACTGACATATCTCTACCATACCATGGTCAGCCCAGGGATACCACACCAGGATACATTATATACCATACATGTAACTGACATATCTCTACCATACCATGGTCAGGCCAGGGACACCACACCAGGATACATTAATATACCATACATGTAACTGACATATCTCTACCATACCATGGTCAGGCCAGGGACACCACACCACGATACATTATATACCATATATGTAACTGACATATCTCTACCATACCATGGTCAGCCCAGGGACACCACACCAGGATACATTATATACCATACATGTAACTGACATATCTCTACCATACCATGGTCAGGCCAGGGACACCACACCAGGATACATTATATACCATACATGTAACTGACATATCTCTACCATACCATGGTCAGGACAGGGACACCACACCAGGGTACATTATATACCATACATGTAACTGACATATCTCTACCATACCATGGTCAATCCAGGGACACCACACGAGGATACATTATATACCATACATGTAACTGACATATCTCTACCATACCATGGTCAGGCCAGGGACACCACACCAGGATACATTATATACCATACATGTAACTGACATATCTCTACCATACCATGGTCAGGCCAGGGACACCACACCATACATGTAACTGACATATCTCTACCATACCATGGTCAGGCCAGGGACACCACACCAGGATACATTATATACCATACATGTAACTGACATATCTCTACCATACCATGGTCAGGCCAGGGACACCACACGAGGATACATTATATACCATACATGTAACTGACATATCTCTACCATACCATGGTCAGGCCAGGGACACCACACCACGATACATTATATACCTTACATGTAACTGACATATCTCTACCATACCATGGTCAGGCCAGGGACACCACACCAGGATACATTATATGCCATACATGTAACTGACATATCTCTACCATACCATGGTCAGGCCAGGGACATCACACGAGGATACATTATATACCATACATGTAACTGACATATCTCTACCATACCATGGTAAGGCCAGGGACACCACACCAGGATAAATTATATACCATACATGTTTAGCCAGAATCAGGAAACAGGGCGTCTCAGCCATGTACTATCACAGGACAAATAGGCCGGGGTGCAGGGGCCGCCTAGGCCCCGGAGGCCCCAGGGGTTTAGATGCTCCGAGATGCATTCTAGGGTATTTCTGGTCATGCAGAGAGCAAATTTCTGAGCCTCTTTCTAAATACTTTCTGGTCATTTTATGGAGTATAAAATGGAACAAAATAGACTGATCACTATAATTACTCTCCTAAATTTTCAAGGAGAGTTTTGATCACTCTCCTCAAAATTGCCAATGCAATGAAGAATGATATTGAAGAGAGTGATAACTCTAGTATCACTCACGCAAACCAGAATCCCGAAGAGTGATCATATATTTTTTTTATTTTAAATTATATTAAACATTTGTTCAATTTTCATTATATTTTTAGTTTTGTCTGTTAATTTGTAGGGCCTATTCATACATGTAGATTCTAGATCACCATTTTTTTTATTTTATTTTATTTAATGCAGATTCAATATAGCTGCTGATGAAGTTTTACAAAACCTAAAACCAAATAAACGCTTGAAAAGGAAACATCGTTGTTGTTGCGTTTTGGTCAAAACAATAACTTAAAATTTCTTGTCTGCTCACTTCAAGTCCCTAGCCCACCTACTTGATGACAAACTGCGCATTTGCATTATATTTATCGGCATCAATGAGCCAGGGAAATGTGTTAGTCCATGCTTGCGATAACTATGTCAGATTTGCGTTTTTATCAACCCAACTAACTAGTGACGGTGACGGATCTCGCCGGTTTCTCTTTCGCGGGTCACATAACACTTGCCAGTCGGCCGGCATTTGGTTCATTGTCATCCCTCGATTCTTCGCTGTCAGAATCCGACGTATGACTATACGTTTTCCTTGCTGAAGAAATCTATCAATAATAGGTCTCGTTCGTTTTGACATCTTGCCGCTTTGTAAATCTCCCGCAGAGTAAAACCGATCTCCGCGCAGATAGATTGATTTGTTTGGGGATGCTATCGTAGTACCCTTGTGCAGAGAGCTGAGAGATCATATTCTCAGTGGCTTATTTCACTTAATTATGCTGTAAAACTGCATATGGTAGTGGGTTGGAAAATCTACGCGCGTGTCAGATGATTTGAGAAAACCTGTAGGAACGGGGTTGCCCTCGTTTTCATGTTCATGCCTTGGATTTCTTCGACTCGAGGGTATTTCCACGTGGTCGACCTCCAACAATCCATAACAACTACAACAGCCACGTTTGGGTTTGTTTTTCCACGAGTTTTTGCTTGATTATTTTGTCCTGGGAACCCTCACGTAAATAGGGCGCGCGCCCTAAATAGGCGCGCACCCCATCTGCGCCCCAATTGCGCCCTACTTGCGCCTTGTCTATCTACTGCGCCCTAATTGCGCCCCATTTCTTCATCCCATCCACCCTGCTGCGCCCTAATTGCGCCCTTCAGGAATGCGCCCTAGAAGCTAGAGATAGGGCGCGCGCCCTAACTGCGCCTTATTTAGTGTGAAATTTTCTCTGATATTCAGACTGCGCCCTACTTGCGCCCTGTGGACATTGATGTTTTCTCCAAACTTCAGACTGCGCCCTTTCTGCGCCCTGTGGACATAACTACTTTTTCGTTTAAAGTACACCGTCTCGGGGATATGCATTAAACATTACCAATAAAGAATAGCCGTCCCGTTTTTGAACTGGCCGTCTCAATGTCACACACTGAGGTTGGCCGTCTCAAAGACGGCGAGACGCATTGCTGGCTAAACCTATGCTGACATATCTCTACCATACCATGGTCAGGCCAGGGACACCACACCAGGATACATTATATACCACACATGTAACTGACATATCTCTACCATACCATGGTCAGGCCAGGGACACCACACCACGATACATTATATACCTTACATGTAACTGACATATCTCTACCATACCACGGTCAGGCCAGGGACACCACACCACGATACATTATATACCATACATGTAACTGACATATCTCTACCATACCATGGTCAGGCCAGGGACACCACACGAGGATACATTATATACCATACATGTAACTGACATATCTCTACCATACCATGGTCAGGCCAGGGACACCACACCAGAATACATTATATGCCATGTATACATGTAACTGACAAATCTCTACCATACCATGGTCAGGCCAGGGACACCACACCAGGATAAATTATATACCAGGATGCAAAGGCATTTTTCAGATATAAAATTGAACTTTTCAATATCTTTTTCTTCCTCAAGTTGTTTGGATTTATCATCTTATTTATACACAACAGAATTGAGAGTTTTCCTTTGAATTCTTTCTGTGAAAGTCCAATGATAAATATGTGATAGCTTACCACAATCCTACCCCTGGGTTTGATGATGGTCAAGTCATTTTCCAGGTTAACATTAGCCAGCATTTCTAGAATGACATCTGGACCTTGACCTCCAGTGGCTTCCTGTTAAACACAATAAAACATGGCTATTCATTTTCTCAGAGCCCATACTAGGGTTTCGATATACATCCACACATTGATCAGAATTATTATTTGCTACTCCCACATTTAAATTTTTGTACAGATTACTTCTGTAACATATTGCAGTCCTGCGCTGGAGTTCATACCTCAGACATCAATGTTTTCAACTATTTCCTGGCTGTTTGGCAGTTTATGTAATTGAATAATACAACTTTTAAAAAATAATTGTACATTCCACCTGAACTAACTTTTCTTCCCCAGAATACAAAAATGCTGACCCTTCCCAGATATTTCCACCGCCATGAATGATACATTATTTTTAGAGGGTGTGGGCCTAGATAAATACCGTGATTTTAGCCAAGTATCCCATCTCTCTGTGGTTGAATACTACATGCGCACCACTCTTAGTAGCTAAACTCAGGCCATCTGAAGTCCCAGCTGTTCCCAATACTCTCATTCCCAGAGCTCGGGCTATTTGACATGCTGCTACCCCAACCTGTGGAGAGTGCACAGAAAGGGAGATAATGAAACACCACAGTAAGGAATTATGTTCAATTAATCAAGACAGATTCTCAAAGCCTTCATGAAATCAGGAATTCAGGCAAATCCGAGACATCTCCCAGCTTGATCTTGATCGGCAGGGTCAGGATTTCGCGGCAATCGGGGAGAAGCCAAATAGATTATCGCCGCACAATACCAGGAGAAACCAGAGAATCCAAATTTAAAACGTGTGGACAGCCTTGTCCCCAGTTTCGTTGTATATACATCAATAATTGTCTAGTAAATCCACCTCCCAAAGCAGTAGTGATTTCATACTAATTTGTTCATTTGAATTTCTAACAGTGTCAACGTTTGTTTTTAAATGATGAACATAGCAGGTGAGTGGATGTGATCTCAGCCACGTATTTGGTTACGGGCGTTATTATTGGCTTACAGCGTGGCAAGCAGTGCCATTCAGAATGGAGGCGAGATAAACGATCAACACGACTGAGAAATTTACAACAGTGTTATCGCTCATATAACAACAATGACAAGTTTTTTATAAAATGTGGTACCGAAACATGCTCAAAATTGGTTCAAGGTCATATTATAAAATTAATATTGATATGCACACGAATCTAAATGATTATCCTAAATGTAATGGCAGGTGAGTCTTCATGCTAATAGATTCGCAGCAAAATTCTGACCCTGATCGTGAAGTTCTGGTTATTGTAGCTGGATATGGTATTTGTCTGTTAACCCTAACCCTAACTCACTCACTTAATCAGGTTAATCTCCATGTGACTTTGAAAAGGATTGAGATGACATCCGACAGGCTTGTACTTGTCTCGATTGATGAGACATGACCTGTCAGTTTTTTTATCGATCATTTGTAAATTCATTAGTTTCTACTGTCATGACTGTATCATCTCCCATGTTGTTGAAATATTTATGATTTTAATACAAAACACATGCACCAATTGAAGAGGAGTTGATGCAGTTCAAACATTGATAATCATTGCAACACAAACGGAATACACAAACTATCAATATGAATGCAGAGTGTAGAATTCAGTGAAACAGGATAGTGCACTCAGAACTGTTAATGTATATTAGAGGGTAACAGAAGAATTATGACAATGAACCTACCCCACCACTAGCCCCATGAATAAGAACTGTTTCCCCTGGCCTACTATGAGCCCTGAAAAATGGAGAAAAACACAAATATAATGTACTGCATCAGTGATTTTAGCATGCTTTTATAATTATCAAATATTATTTTCAGTTCAAGATAATTCAGTTTGAAATCTATACAAGAATTTTCTCCTCATCTGCCCATGAAATGTGTATCGGGATCATATCAGTACCTCGGTGAACCGGTGTAAACCGACCATGCTTGGGACCAGCTTATATTGTCAATTTTGACAGGGTTCTGCTTTATCAAGGTCCAAAATACTTTAAATTTAAGTATTGGGACCCAAGATAATGTCAGTATATAGAGATTGGTCAGTTTACCTAGGTGTCGCTTTTCACAGATTTTGCTGTCATGACTGTATAATATGTTGTGAAACCATCATCACAAACGTATCACTTTTATATTTTAATGAAAACCCGAGGGGTTCAAGTCCCCCGGCGTTGAAACAATTGATTTGACTTGGAACCATAACTTTCAGTACCCAGAATGTGAAGCAATCCCAAGTGAGATCCAGTGGCAAGGTACCCACAATTACCGAATTTGTCCTAATCCGGTCAGGATTTCAGAAGACATTGTATGAAAACAAAATTTTAACTTGGCCCGCAGGTGGCGCCACCTATAAAAACACTCCCAAATGAGATCTTGCGCCGAAGTACCCACATCATGGAGGAGAAACAACTACATGTATCCCTACTTTCGGGATTTTGACGAAATTTGCCATGCTTGTGGGTAGAGCAACTTTATCTTCCAGGTAAAATGGCCGATTCTAACAGACGGAGATAAGTCTTCCGACAATTCAGATGAACCGTCTAAGTAAGTAGTAGATATACAGCTACCAGTTGGTGACAGAGATTCTTTATGAACCTATAGAGGCTTCGAACGAGCCGTATTGTTGTCTGGATGTTTCTGTATAATCTTCACAAAATAGGCAGTCAATTGTACAAGCGAACATTTGTCAAATCCACGCGAGTTAATTACACGTCAGTTTGTCTTCAATCTTCCATTATATGACAGATCGTGCACTGTATAGCATGGTAGACCCATTGGTGCTTGAATTATATGCTACTGAACGTTTTTCGACGTACATTTCATTATTCCGCACTTTTGGTGATTAATATTCAGTCTTCCGGGTGCACTTCCTCATGCTTCCGGGTAATACATTTGAAATATAATATACAAGGGAGTGCACTTTCTACCTAGAAAGTTAAAAGATTATACAAACGTGAACCCCCCCGGACCTCCTCCTACCAAACTTTGTAAAGTTCATAAAGTTAGACCGTGGTTCGCAGTTCTTTATTCGAGGAGACCAGCAATTATTTCTTCAGATATGGAAATCTGTAATTTTCTTATTTTGAATTCCAAACTCTGCATAGCAAGACCGAATGTCATGCTCTATATCTTTGCATATTCATATCCCAAATCTGACGCCAGGGGGGGCGCTGCTAGGGGCGCTGTTATGAGTAGCTGAATGACCGGTCCCGAATAACGAACTGCGAACCGCGGTCTAACTTTATGAACGTAACTTTGTACTCTATCTCCGGAAAGACAAAAAACTGAGAGCTGAAAATCCGTGACTTTGCATATCATACTGGGGTCTTTTGGTGCCTATTTGCATAATCAACTGGTCAGTAAATCCGAAATTGTGGCCATGTGGGGAACCAGAAAAGTGATATTTTCGTCATATTTCCACAAAATTCTTGCTTTTCTGCATGGAAAAGTGAACTATTTTATTTCATATCAGATTATTATTTACTAATTTATCAGGCCGTTTGTACGAGGAAATCAAAAGAATAAAGAAATCGAAAAATCCGACCTGAAAATGGACCAAAAAATGTCTTTTTTATAATCACGTTACCGTGACAACACAGGTGAGATGATGTTAGAAATTTGGATTTCTTTCAAATTTCTTCTGCGGTCGTGGGCAACATTAATGGATATTTACTCATGGAAAATAGCAGTCGTCATTTCAATCGTTCGGTTACATATCAGAACGCCTTGGAAAAACACCTTCAAGCTCACAGTGGAAACTTCAGGTTTGTTCTAAATGGTTCATGGTACTAGGTGATTGAATCAAGTGTTTAATTTATAGCACGTGCGATATATCACATAACGTAACTGTTCAAGTCGTTTTCCCACTTCACACTGTAAACCGATGTGTGTCCTATTTCGCAATCTGATTGAAACTGAAATGACTGATGCCAAGACATTGTGACGTCACATGAACAACGTAACGTAGCGACGTCCGATTTGATTACAATTTCTTTCAATTATTTTATTTCTGATATCACCTTTCAGTGTTTAGTCCCAGGCGTTTAGGCTAGAGAGAAACGGCCAAGTAAACTAGAGCCTTAGGCACTGAAACGGGGCTATTTAAATGTAAAATAGGCTGTTGGAATATTTCCACTAACTCTTTGATGTTCAGTTCCATGGTGAAAAGCCATACAATTTGTAGTCTCACATATTTCTCTCAATAAAGATCTATAGTGCAATAGGGGAAAATAACTTGTGACTGATGGGACAGACATTTATTATGAAACCAACCTGATGAAATGATAGATAAAGTCTTCTCTGCTTGTCACCGATATTTTTAAAATATTTTTACTTTTTTTTCAGATTATAGAAAGCATATCCTTCAGCAGTAAATGACAAAAAATGAATATTTAGATACAATGTAAAATCCTCAGGATTAGATGGACCGGATCTATGCTGGGATGTATCCTATCATGGCATATTATATACATGGACCTCCACCTGCCAGTTCACTCCTAGTGTGGAAGGTGATAAATTATTACAATGGTTGTATGCAGACTTGTACATGTAGCTTACTGGTATCTAAACAGAATGACTTGGACTTTGACCCTATCAATTGACCCTATCAGCTAAGTGAATCAAGCCATTGACCTGGGTCATGCAGTCACGCATGTGTCTTTGTTCTAAAAGCTATAGAGGGTCTGGTGGAGGGGATGTTTGTGTATTAGCCCTATTAAGTTAATACCCTGTATACAATTTCTGCAAGAATGGAAGCCTAGAAAATTAGAATTTCTTGCCAACATGGCAAACATATGATAAGTCTGCCTTAAACTATTTTCTTCTGTATATGTTAAGTGTTCTAATAAAGTTTTTTATCAACCAGCAATTTATGACATCCTTTCAGGAAAACACTCTAAGTCAACCTCTGAATAGTATCCATTTTGTATTCATGCTCTAAAGCAGGAAATCTCTGTGAAAATGACATATGAACATATATAAGAATAGCAGAAAATATTTAACTTCACTAATATAGACCAGGTGAAACAAAATCTAGCCAAAATAGTTGATCAAACTATCTGCAGTAGCTGAATAACTTGAGGAATTTTTTCTTCTGCTCTTCCTCTCAAAGCCTAAAGCAGTTAAATAAACAACCAGTCACCCTGGCAACGGTACCAAATTTTCTCAATTTTCCTGACTACAATACAGGACCATTAGTCCCTACGGGACATAGCCCCGTAAAAATGAAGTTCAAGACGATTTTTTAGACCCTATTATATCCTCGAGGACTTGTGCCCGATTGAGTTGGCGGTTCATGGTAATCAGTTGCGAACCATTACAGTTTGTTAATCCAGGAAGCAGAAATGTATATTTCCTGCTCAAAAGGTTTGATGCAGAAAAACGTAGCAGGTCAATAGAAGATAGCAGGTTAAAGCATACATGTATATAAACACCCCCTACATCCGACCGTCGCCAGCCGATTAAAATGACGAGTGTTATTTCCCATGAATGAATATCCATTAATATTGCCCATAACCTAGGACATGTGAAAGAAATATTGCTAACACCACCTCACCGGTATTGCGAAATACCTCACCGGCTGACCACCGTTTCACCGGCTGGCATAATTTAGGGTTAAAAAAAACGTCTTGAACTTAATTTTGATTCAATCACCTAGTACCGTGAACCATTTAGAACAAACCTAAAGTATACACTGTGAGCTTGAAGGTATTTTTCCAGGGTGTGATGGGAAGAGTACATCTTCAAACAAATTTTGCACTCGACTGGTCCACTATGAGTACGCTGAATGAACACTTCTCGCACTGACTGCAAGGAATCGTCTTACCACTATGCACGTGCAGATGTCTCTTGAGGTTGAAATTTCGAGCAAACACTCTTTGACAATAGTGCAGGAGTCAAACAAAATCCCCACACCCCCAACCTCTGGCAAGGGTCGGGCTTAGTGGGGGATTACCTGGGGATTCACAACATGTTTACGCCCCAGGGAGTGAGGCTTTCACACGCTTTCAAACCTGTTTATTTTGGGATTCAGTTAATATTTCTTTTACTTAGGGATGGGACATCAACTGTATTTGGTTGAGGTTTAGGTGGGGATTCACTTCAATGTTTTGCCCCAGGGGGTAGGGCATTGAAACATTTTAACAACTCTCATTTGCTAAGTCCCCACTAAACCCTGAGGTTGTGGGGGGGGGGGGGATTTCGCTTGTCTCCTGCATAAGAGCAGGTAAATTCAGAAGAGTCTCTTCCTTTCGGCGGCATGTTGGTTGGCTGTTTCGGTGTGCTCGTCACTTGAGGGTTTTCACTCACTGAAAAGAATATACATCTGAAATACCGGATTTCGAACCTAACCTGTCTAGCCATCTGCAAACAGATGAACGGATAGCTGCTGTGAATAATAATTATATGGAAATGAGAGCTTCGCACATAGGCCTATATTATGGGGGACCATTTAGCATAACAAGCGTTCTGAGAACCCCAACATCTCGCCTTGTGGGGTCATCCGCCAAGGGTGCAGCAATATTGAAAGCATACATGTAGAGAAAACAATAAGGACTGGAATAGGTGATGTGGTACAGACAATAATGTCTGGAATAGATTATCTGGTACAGACAACAACATTAGTCCCATGTGGGATTACTGGCAAAAGTTAATCCCATGTAGGATGGATAGGTCAGTGCCGTCGGATTACTGGTACATAGGGCAGTCCAGTGTGAGATTACTGCTGGATAGTTCAGTCCCATGTGAGATTACTGTTGGATAGGCCAGTCATGTGTAGGATTACTGCTGGGTGGACCAGTCCCATGTTATTACTGATGGATAGTCCCCTGTGGGATTACTGCTGGATAGTCCAGTCCCTAGTGGGATTACTGCTGGATAGGCCAGTCCTGTCTGGGATTACTGCTGGATAGATGAGTCTCGTATGGGATTAATGCTGGATAGGACAGTCCCGTGTGGGATTACTGCTGCATAGGCAGTCCCGTGTGGGATTACTGCTGCATACGGCAATCCTGTGTGGGATTATGGCTGAGGAGGCCAGTCCCGTGTGGGATTACTGCTGGATAGGCTAAACCTGTGTGGGATTACAGCGGAATAGGTCAGTCCCATGTAAAATTATGGCTGGATAGGTCAGTGCCATGTGGGATTACTGCTGCAAATTGCAATCCAGTGTCATATTACATCTGGATAGGTTAGTCCCATGAGAGATTACTGCTGCATAAGCCAGTCCCGTGTGGAATTACTGCTGGATAGGCCAGTCCCATGTGGGATTACTGCAGGATAGGCCAGTCCGGTCTGGGATTACTGCTGCATAGGTCAGTCCCATGTGGCATTACTGCTGGATAGGCCAGTGCCATTGGGATTACTGCTGGATAGGTCAGTCCTGTGTGTGATTACTGCTGAATAGGCCGGTTCCAAATTGGATTACTGCTGGATAGACCAGTTCGGTCTGGGATTACTGCTGGATAGTTCAGTTCCGTTTGGGATTACAGCTGGATAGACCAGTTCGGTCTGGGATTACTGCTGGATAGTTGAGTTTCGTTTGGGATTACAGCTGGATAGGTCAGTCCCGTATGGCAATACTGCTGGATAGGCCAATGCCATTTGGGATTACTGCTGGATAGGTCAGTCCCGTGTGGGATTACTGCGGGAGAGCTGTGACCTAGGAAAACATGCAACATGTCCACCAACAAACTTTCCATGTACAGATCTACCTTTAAATTTTTGCCCAACAAAAACCTTGGTGTACAGGTGTACATGTATATACATGTACATTATTATTGGCAGATTAAGACAAAACCCTCAAAATTTGAACAAAAATTAATATTTCATTTCCTAAATATCACAGGTACATCTTCTAATCATAAGAAACATGTGTACCAAGTTTCATAATCATTCAATGACAGCTGACAACTGCAGCAAACTGTGGTGTACAGATGTACATTTGCACTTCAGCTAAAAGCAAAACTCAATCATTTGCCATAATTTGGAGAAAAATTAATATTTCATCTAAAAAATAGCACAAGTACATCTTCCAACCATAAGAAACATGTGTACCAAGTTTCGTAATCATCCAATGAGAGCTGACAACTGCAGCAAACTTATCATGTAGAGGCCTACAATTTACCTAAACAGAAAACTCATTCATTTGCCATAATTTGGAGAAAAATTAATATTTCTTCTCAACAATAGCACAGGTACATCCTCTTATCATAAGAAACATGTGTACCAAGTTTCATAACCATCCAATGACAGCTGACAACTGGAGCAAACTTACCATGTACATGTATATACATGTAGAGGCCTACATGTACAATTTACCTAAACAGAAAACTCATTCATTTGTCATAATTTGGAGAAAAATTAATATTTCTTCTCAAAAATAGCACAGGTACATCCTCTAATCATAAGAAACATGTGTACCAAGTTTCATAATCATCCAATGACAGCTGACAACTGCAAGAAACTTTCTAAGTTGCACTTCAGCTAAACGCAAAACTCATTCATAGGGATTTTAACATTAGAGCACCCCAGGGGTAGTACCCCCAGGGGGCATACCCACCCCCCATATTTTTTTTATATTTTTTCTAGATTTTTTTTTTACTTGCTAAACCAAAAACCCATTCATTTCCAGGCAGGGGACACCGCCACCGACACCGCCACCGACGATGACATCCTCTTTCCCCCCTCACAATATCTCCCCTTTACTTCGTAAGGCGAGATAAAAATGAAGAGGCAAGCCTTATTGCACAATGAGGCAAGCCTTATTGCACAATAGGCTAAATTAATATTCCACGAATATTCATTAGATGAAAGCCTATCATGTGTTCTTCTGTAAATCGTGATGTCCCATGATATTGATCTGTCTTGCTGTACCAAGAAACATAGCAATTTTTCACGGCATAGCGTTGTACATGATAAATGCTCCACTCTTGCGACACAGCTGCCTCCCATTGCGCGCGCGCCAAACATTTCTCCGGTTGGAAAGTGGCGAGTTTTCTATCACGGCTTTGGC
>JAVTVY010009733.1:0-44937 GCA_036873755.1 Hanleya hanleyi
GCCGATTTTTTTCCCCCACTCCAAACCCTGCCATATAATATTTTCTTGAAGTTTACATACTGAAATATCCCCATCCAAAAAAATTGAGATGTTCAGTTGCATAAAGGTGGAGATATGATTGATCAAAATGTGCTCCCGAGCTTATTTTGGTATTTCTGGGCATTTTCATGAAGGGTTTTCTCCTGTAGCAAAAATATGACACCTCAAACCAAAACTATTCGTGGCTCTTTCCAATAAAAAAACTTCCTAATATATTGTGTGACAAAATTATTCTGGTTTGAGGTGTCATATTTTTGCTATAAGAGAAAATCCTCACTGGAAATACCTCAAAAATACCAAATCAGCCCGAGGAGCACATTTTGATCAATATTATCTCCATTTTTATACAACGGAACATCGCAGTTTCTTCGAGGCTGATATTTCAGTATGTAAACTTCTAGAAAAACCTGATTTGGCAGGTTTTGGATTGAAACGAAAATTTAGCGTGATTACCATCACACACAAGGGAGTTATTCCCGTATTGTCGTCACATATCTTTTATAGTAGAAAATCGTTTTTTTTGTTTTTTTTTCAGTCAAAATAGATTGCTTCATCCGTTTTTTATTTGCCATGACAAATAGGTAAGCAGCGTCATTAAATTGTGAAATATTCCAGTAACTGATGAAAAGTTGTATACTCAGCCATTCAAAATTCATTAACACAAATAGAACTCGCGGAATTATAAAAAAATGAAATTGCTACTCTTGTCAGATTTCCAAACCAGATCTCAGAGTATAAAGTAGTCAGTGGGAAGAGAAATTACCATATTCTCCACAAATCTCTTAGCCTCGCAAGCTAGTGCTTACGTTAAATACGGTAACCGGTAAATAGTATTATGGCTGGTAAGAGAAAGTTCAGTGAAAGTTTTGATAGTGATTTTGGTGTTGTCAAGACCTTACTTGGTTACCGTGCAGGAGGCTCTGCTGTGAGGAGGAATGTCCATTTGATCAACTCTCGTGATCAGAGTATTTGGAACCGGGATGATCAAGTAGCTAACCTAATGAAGTATTCTGTCATCAGCAGGCATGGCGAGAATGACATATCTTTGCCCGGATTCAACTCAACCCACCCCATCATTACCCAGAGCGATCTCTGTCAAGTTATAAGCAACTTCGTGAAAGTTTATGAACGACTCGATACCAGTGATGACGTCACCCGGAAACCAAACTATTCATATACTGACCTGATTTTCCTATCCATAATGAGGTCACCAAACTTTTGTCTGCCGATTCATGAAATCTACCGCTATATCGAAACCCATTTCTCTTTTTTGCGCGGTAGTACTTCGGCTGACGCGTTCAATTGGAAGAACGCCGTTCGCCATAGTCTTTCGAAAACAAAATGCTTCACAAAAATCGGAGTTTAGAATCACAAACAGAAAACCGGCAATTTGAACAGGTAGACGAATTGATTTATGGTTTGTTTCTTTAGTATTAAGCAGTATATTATGTCATTTTTCTGCCCATAAACTTGTTTTTATCACTTTGTTTCCAGTTAACTTGTCTATTATTAATTCACTCCATCTTCTTAACATATCTCATAAGTTTGATAGTCTGATGATGCCAATGGTAATGTTGATCGCCTTATTTTCCATGTTGATAATGCAATGCTCTTTTTCATGTACTTTTCAGGTCTTCCTTTCTTTGGACCATCAAACCTAAAAGCTTGTTGAACTTTGCCCGAGGAGACTACAGACCAGCCGACAAAATAACCGGGACAAATGCTTTACGGCTGGGGTTCTACCAGACCAGTGCCACCGGTTTATGGGAACAATGTGCCATGTCTATCGTAGACAGAATTGAAGCTTTACGATACACCCTAAAAACCTGTTCCAGTCCTGCCAAGATGTTCAAGCTCCAGGTCTGTGATATTCCCGACCCAAGTTCCAGTAACGAAGTAAAAGACGAGTTATTTACCGAATTGGTTCCACACCCAGCTTCCAGGGATCCAGCATTTAGTCCACCAATCACCAAGAGACGTAAAATGAATATAACATCAAATGAGTTAGAATCGATCAACCTCTCACCTGTAGGGATGTTTTCTCCTACACTGTAAAAATTGGTGACATGTTTAACGTCTCAAAATGAAACATGATTTTGTCCCAACTTTTGGGACATGTGAGTACGTGTATGTTTCATATTAAAACGGCTTCATGTTTCAAATTGAAACACGTGTCCTTTTCACATGAGTTAATGATGTCTCAATATGAGACATGTCTTCAATAAGCACGTGTTCGTTTGAAACATGTAACGTTCTACATTTTGAAACGTGTTGTGTGTATATGTCTCAAGCTGAAACATGTTAGAGCCGACTACATGTTTCAAAATGAAACGTCTAAGCCCAAACATGACTTTGTCCCAACTTTTGAGACATGTCACAAGTGAAACGGATCTGTACATGTCTCAAACTTGGAAGTGTTTCAAAACAGTCTACATCCCATTGCGTGTTTCAGGAGACTGTCAGACTGGCATGTGCATGATACCGGTACTGAAACGAAAACATTCATCAAAAATCAACATACATCAAGTTGTGTTCTCTTATATTCGTTGGAAGTCAAACTCAGGAACATGTGTGAACAAGCAATAACCATATACAAAAACACATAAAACAGACTGCTCCTCAGGTTAACTCAAACCTAATAATGCTTTCAAACAGATGCATGATTGGTACATCAGAATCCCTGATGTGAACCCCGTTACCATAGAGTGAAAACTGTTCATATAACAATAATGTGCTCAAGGTTTGATTCATTTATATCACTGATTCCCACTTCAAAGTTCAAGATAATTTACTCAACTTGCCATATTGGTTCATTGACACGACATTGTCTGATCTGTGATAAAGTATTACTCCATATTGGATTCCATGTCTAATCCGGCACACTGGAAACATTTCTGAACATGGCTACTATATTACTTAGCCTACAAATATGGAATTGCTGAATGATACTGCAGTTGTTGTTTTTCCTGACATGCTACTCGCGATTAACTATTTCTGTTTCGGGGTGGCTAAAATTTCATTCCATTTTGGGGTATGGAATACGGATCGCAGATGATTATTAAAATAATGGCTGAAGGGCTGGATTGGTCTCGAGTTTTGCAACAGTGGTCACATTGTGGGATGAAGTAGAAACATTGCTGACACTAAACACTATGTAATATTCCAATACGTATGAAAAATAATGTCCATTCTGTCTCCTTCTGATTTATATATGCCACTAAGGCCGAATCCCGCCCAACGCTGTAATGACGTAAGGAATCGTATTGACTCTGTTAAAAAAAAATCTCCTGGTGCGCTACACATTCACAATTCAAAATACTGGATGTACATTTGATCACACGGAGAACACAGTTGTTGTTTCTTTCAGTGCTGCTCACATTAGTGCCCCGTAAGTGTCACTTTTATTCTGGCAACATTGCTATGTATTTTGTTGGTGTGTCGTAATATGACCATATGTTTTGAGAGAATACTCTTAAATTCAAAATGTCGGCCGTGTAAGGTTCCAGTGAAGAGTCCAAATTTGGGGTGGAAAATTATTATAAAAAGAAATCGAACAAAAATACATATTTGGAATATGACGTAATTGTGAAGTCTTCAAAGCGGTCATCTTGCAAATTTATTATTTTTTTCACACTTTTTAGTTAAGCTTATGTTGTGAGAAGTTTCATACCATACCTATCTCAATGAGCAAAGACATATTTGGAAGGAGAGGGGTAGAGTGAAATGGCGCCTGGGCAGGCCCCAAATACCCTAGGCCTGGTTGAGTTAAATTGTTATGCAAATAATTCAACTAAAATGCGCCACAATACCGACATATATCTTCCGGGTCGCTAAAGACCAGAAATAGATATCTGAAAGCCAGTGGTAATCATATCTTTGTTTGCAAATTGCTAAAGCTCTCTGTCGAACTGTGTGAAGACGACCTGGTATCTAATTCCATGCATCAGACAGCACTACCCCTTTTGTACTCCGCTTTTCTTGACACGTCGTCATGCAACTCGGTTGCACGTGTTTCAGCGTTGATGTTTCAAACAGCTTTTCGGACCGTTATAGTGAGACGCCAGCGCGAGTGAAACATGTCGCAACTCTCAAATAGTTGCATCGTTACGTCTATGAGACATGTTTTTGTGGAAAAATAGAGTGAAACATGTAGCATTATGAAGCATCTAACATGTTACCATCTCAAAATGAAATGTTAAACACGTTTCCTCTTTTTACAGTGTACTTTCCGCACTCCCCCCCCCCCCTCCCAGGTAGGATTAAGAAAACATTATATCACCTAGTGGTAAAATAAAAGATGTGTTTTTAAACAATATAATTTTGTTCTTTTTTTTACATCAGTTTTCACTTTAGTTCAATTTTATTCTAATCAAATGACTTCGTGACACCGACCTACGAACAGTTAATGCTATGCTATTTACCATGTATACATCTGTTATATTGTTTTAAAATGTGCTATAAGACTGTATAATACTGATACATACTGTATATATGTATAACTTCTTATCATTATGTGACTCATTAATCGTAAAACATATGTGGAAATCCTTATATCCTTATATATAGAAAATAATAAAAAATATATATATAAAAAATTGTGTTATTGCCAAATTATTTAAAAACTATGTTCAAAATAACCTAAAAATATAGGGTGGGGGAAATGTCCACTGGGGCAAATGTCGACTTGGGGAAATGCCCACTGGGGGAAATGTTCATGGGGGAAATGTCCGCTGGGGGAAATGCCCACTGGGGGAAATGTCCGTACGCCATACTGAATATATGTATTACTATGAAATGTGCGTTGTCGAGGAGGTGAGGGGTCATTACAAAATTCTAACGCAGCTATTGTTCAATGTAACGCGCTCGAAGAGCCTACGAGACAGTTAAATTAGCGATCGAAGGCTCTCATTGTTCACAGCTAACCTGCTTGTAACGCTCTACTTGCGCATTCTAAGGCCGCGTTAGCAGGTTACTAACGGGCATGCTGTGAATCGCAGCGTGCTCGGACTTAATCCCTAATGCGTTGGGTAAAACCTTTAATCTTGTCGGTACTGTAGTTGTATTTGAATTGGAAGCGGTATTTTCGACTTTTGGCCGTGTGTACCTGGAGAACCAAGGTGAATATCAGGTTGCCATTTCAATGACGTCATGCCTTTGTCGTGAGGAACATTTTTACAAGATTACAGATTCCTCTGAGATATCGTTTTTGAGAAAATCAAGTGAAATCCGATTCACGTTTGGTGATATTCAAGATGAAGGTCAAATTGGATCGTTTCGTAATCAATGCCAAAAGACAGACAATTCAGTGTTTCACAATATCTCATTGTTTACTGACTGTCTGTTTGATAGTTTTTCAGCAAATGGAAGCCGTATTTTTGAATTTTGCATGCTTACCATTCTATAAGTAATGGTCGTTGGCGAGTTCGGACACTTGAGACCAAATTGTGATATGGTATATGTCATATGGCCCAGTTTGCAGTCTGATTGGAAAAGCCGTTCAAGTGCTGACCCCTAAAGGTTCACGTCCTACTGCGACGAATCTATATGTAAAAGGTCAAATTTAAGGTTATATTCTGTTAGGTCATATTCTTTTAAGTGTCCATTAACAGTAGAAGAATCGACGCCCTGGCTTGTTTCCTTATAAAATGACAGTTTTGGGAAAATATTAACAGGGATATTACTACTCTTTCTTGTTATATAATAGATTGAGAATAAAACTGCAGCATGGCTATACATAAGTCTTACGAATACTCTAGTATCTTGCAGATCTGCTGTTTCGATTTGGCTGCACACCGACGACACGGAAAACGTCATCAGGGAAGAGGACACCGAACCTGCTCTTCTGACATACTTAATTTATTGACAATTAGCAAGCAATTCTTTATTCGACTTAGGCAAAATTATGCCTCTCGTCTCAATATACATATACAAATGGTTGCTGACTGTCGTACGTGTATACTAAAACAATTTACACTAGATAACTAACTTACTTACAATACTATAGTTATACAAGAGGATGGACGATTATGCGTCTCTTAATAACATTGCCTCAAATATATATTTCGCCAGTTTTCTCAAAGCACCTTGCTGATTGTTGGAAAATAGTGTTACCAATTTAAACACGCTTGGTTTTTGATAATAATATTGCTTCATATATTGACGTCCTTAATTATTATAGAAAGGGCACACTAATATAAAATGATACTCATCTTATATTACATTCATATCGCATTTCTCGCATATATGTTCTTTTCTGTCCAATCTGTTGCTTCCATGCCTTCCAGTTTCTATTTTCAGTCGATGTGCGGATGTTCTCAACCTAGTAAGTGCCGATCTGTGCTTAGTATTCAATACTTTTGTTAGATAGGGTTCCATACATAGATTTTTTTTGAAATAGCTATAGATATATAATTTAAGTGAATTTAGTCCTGCAAACCACGATGTAAGAGAAATATCTTTTGCTCTGATTTTTAAACTCCTGCATAAATTTCTTGCCGTTTACGGAATTCTGAAATATCCACACATCCCCGTAACCAAACGTATTTAAAATATTTTGTACTGAGGACTCAGTGTTGGGAATTTCTTAAAACACTTACATTCCAAATCTCAGTCAGATACTCTTATCCGTTTAGTCGGTATTCGCAAAATGAATTTTTACTTTGAGAGCTTATAGGTCAAAAGGTCAAAGTCAAAGTCATGTGTCGAGACAATCATGCGTGACCTAAGACAACTACCTATACGTGTATCTAAGCAGTACATAAAAACGTTGAGGTCGTTTTGCTCTGTACAAAACAAGTGAGAAATGACTACATTGTAGTCAAAACCTGCGGCAGTGGCAATAATACAGTGAAAGACATATCAGCGGAGGTAGTGGTAATTGTAGAAAAAAAGCGCCATCTGCAAGTGTTTTCATGCCAAGGGAAGTAATTTTCAACTTCTAACCCACAATTGTAGGAATTGACTAATAGATTTGACACAATATATATATATTCGCTTTCCTCGTTCAAAATCCGACGATGTTGACTGGTCCGTGCCGTCTATACTGAATTGACAGACGAAGTCACAATAATCGCTTTGGCAATGTCTTGGTACAAGTATCATGAATTCCAAGTTTCAAAACATTCCGTTCAGCCGTTGATTTTTGCAAATCAAAAAGGCTTTCAAATATTTGGAAATCCAAACAAATTTCAAGGATTTAGTCATAGCGCGAACATCTACGCTCTTCAGTCTCCTTCTCGCTTACTTTGCCGAGCAAAATGGAAAATTTATATTTCCGTCAAAGTTAATTTTCAATGAATTTATTATCAGGTCTATCACTTTGATCTGTGAAACTATGGAATGGGGTTGAAGGCTTTATCGAACTGTTCAAGAGGCATAATGACATTTTTCACGATTCAAATTGAGGCCTGTGACA
This sequence comes from Hanleya hanleyi, assembly GCA_036873755.1. NCBI lineage: Eukaryota > Metazoa > Mollusca > Polyplacophora > Lepidopleurida > Hanleyidae > Hanleya > Hanleya hanleyi. Next base: position 7,454 of record JAVTVY010009733.1, read on the forward strand.
GTCTTGATATTCGATTAGAATAATAAATTAAGTTTCTGCATTTATGTGCGTTATCATCTGCAGACTAAATACGGTACCTTGACACTCTTTTCCATGCAGCAAGCCAATATCAATACATGGTTTGCTCCTTCTATACAAATGATTACCTATTTCATCCTTAGGAGATATCACCTCATCCGACATGTTTGGTCAAGCCTTTTCGAAGGTTGATAATTTTATTAATTTTTTTTTTTAAGTCAAATTCTGCAAATAAGAAACATTTCTTGTCAGCATCTATGGATATCGCCCTATAATCAATTCGCGAATATGTTTGTCATTAAGTCATTCGGGAGGTGATTTAAGTGCGAAATTTCAGGGTTAGTTCACTAAACAAGGTCTGTGTGTATAAGAGAATCATGTCGAATTCTCGTTATTATCTTTTGGTACATCAAATTATTGCATTCGCGAAAATGACTTCCAAGTCAATATGAAAGGTATCAAAATAAATTAAAAAAACTCTCAAGGAAATCAAGGTCCTAGCTTTTGACAACGAGATCAAATAGATCGCTTTTATGGTCAGTATCTGCTAATATATGACGTAATTTCATTCGTAAAACTGATTGACAAAGTAACGTAAATTGTGAAGTGTAGAACCAGTAAGTTCTAGCAGAAATGGGCTCTGACTTGAGAGAATGATGTCAAATGCAAAATGTTTCTGCCCGTTGTCTGCTGATACACATAAGTATTGATTTTACGGAAGTGATTAATGCAATTCTAAAGGGATTATGGGTGCGGAAGAGGACGAGAACATCAATACCAGCGAAGCAAGGCCCTGGCTTGCGAGAATGAGGATAGAGGGACTGTGTTCCGAAAGAGGATCATTCGAAATAGCTATGTGCCAAATTTCATGCTTGTAAACGAAAGTACACAATATAACTATGATGTACTGTTCGCGCATAGGGTTGTCGGACTCATTAAGTACTACATAGTCATTTATGTATTATAAAACCGTTTGCGCATAAAGTCAGTTTTGAGTATTATCAATGAGTCGGTATAGCTAAGACATTGACAACGAGGTCAAATAGATCGCTTTTATGGTCAGTATCTGCTAATATATGACGTAATTTCATTCGTAAAACTGATTGACAAAGTAACGTAAATTGTGAAGTGTAGAACCAGTAAGTTCTAGCAGAAATGGGCTCTGACTTGAGAGAATGATGTCAAATGCAACATGTTTCTGCCCGTTGTCTGCTGATATACATAAGTATTGATTTTACGGAAGTGATTAATGCAATTCTAAAGGGATTATGAGTGCGGAAGAGGACGAGAACATCAATACCAGCGAAGCAAGGCCCTGGCTTGCGAGAATGAGGATAGAGGGGCTGGTTCCGAAAGAGGATCATTCGAAATAGCTATGTGCCAAATTTCATGCTTGTAACCGAAAGTACACAATATAACTATGATGTACTGTTCGCGCATAGGGTTGTCGGACTCATTAAATAGTACATAGTCATTTATGTATTATAAAACCGTTTGCGCATAAAGTCAGTTTTGAGTATTATCAATGAGTCGGTATAGCTAAGACATTAAGTGCAAGTCTAGGGATTGGAGGGTCATTGTTTCCATTCCCACAGAGGGTTAAGTTATTCTTCCTTTCAAAACATATTTCCATAGATGCGAATTGCTTGGGGGTAAAGTTAAACATCTTTATTCGGTGAAAGTTGCTGAGTTGTTCCGCTTACTTCTGAAACGTAATTGTTGCGTTTGTTTTTATGATGCATGATCTATAATTTGATACCAAGTATTATTCAATGTTAATCATAATGATAATGCGTTACTTGTTATGCTTCTTCGCCAATTTGTGTTTTATCTAGATTGGGTAGATAAAATGATTACTAGAAGTAGTGAACTTATTTTTCTACTTTCTAAGACAGTCGCCTGGGACTGTATGCAAATTAGCTGAACCACCGACAAGGTTGCGGCTCATTTTCTTTGGTATATAAGAAATCCAAGGATCTTAAATTGTGTATACATCTGCATACTGTTCAATGAAAATGGTAATATCTGAAGACAGTGACTGATGTGACGACCGACAGCTTTAAAGCGACTGACGTAAGAGAATTGAAGTCTGAACGGAAATCAACGAAGCAATAATTCATTCCACCGTATATAGTTGCAAATGAATTCAAACGCGCTTGAAGACAGTGGTTTCATGTGAGATCGGAGGTTGAAAAGAAAAGTGTGGCAGAGATCACACTCTCTTAGCGCATGCGCATTTCAAAAAGTCACAAGAAGAACAAGAAGAAGAAGAAGAACAACGCGAGCCTCCCGTAGACCTGCGTGCCGCAGGTAAAAATGCTCCGAAAATTGGAATAGAATAACAAATAGGTATATCCATCTGAAATGGAAATACCTAATAACATATAAATATAACCTAACATATATTGTATCAGTTAAACTGCGTTTCCTGTTTGATTGCCCTTCGAGGTATCACACATTTGATATTCTTTGGTTGAATTATTAGTTTGTGAACAAATATTATTCAGAACATTGCAACAATTGCACTGGTCAGTTGTATTTGCTCGATTTCTCCATTTGGAATTTCAGTCGGCTTTACAAATTTTCCATCCAATAATTTCAATGTTTGTGGTCAATTTGTATATGTATATACGGACCTGACATGGCTTAGCGATATTTCTGTCCCTATCGGATCGTATAGGCGATTCAGAAATGTTTTAGTTAGCATAAACTCTTGTTGTATATACTATAAGTAAATCTCATGCACTGGATTTTAGGGTTCTTGAATAACAACATCTTGGATTACTCCTACCAGGCCTGGGGGCAGACATCATGGGCCCCATCAAACATTCTACCCTATCATCGGAACGAACAAATTGAGAACCGACACTCCGTGACTTCTTAAATTATCATACTGGGGTCATGGCCCCTCGAGGATCATGGGTAAATTCAAAATGGCGACCATGTGTGGTATCAGAAAAGTGACATTTTTGTCATTATTCTTCAAAATTCCTGCTTTCCTGCGAGGAAAAGTGGGCAAAAGCTATTTTATTTCACATCAGATTATTATTTACTATTTTTAATGCAGTTTTTGCAAACGAATCACCCAAGTAAAAAAATCTGACCGAAAATCGTCTCAAAAATGTCTATTTCGAAAATGACATCACTGCGTCATCATGACGGCCATCTAAGAATTGTTTGCATTTTCTATTAGAGCTTGACCCAAGGGTATAGTGTAGTAATTTGCCGTTTCCTACACTGTCTGAATTTTGGGGTATAGACGTGTAGTTGGGTCAGAGGACCCAAAAAGTTTGATTCAAATTTGAATTTGACCCAATTTCTTTGGATCTGTCACGTCTATATCCAAAAATACCTGCTTCATTTGACCCAATCCTTGGTACAGTGTAGCTCAAAGGGGGAGAAAACTATTTAGGGGTGGGGGTTGGGGGGGGGGGGGGGGGGTGTGGAGTGAAAGGCCCCTAAGCCTGGACAGGTTCCAAATCCTCCAGGCCAGACATATAGGATTAATGTGTTTGTGTCAAATCGATGTTTTCCAGGCGAAAACATTACTTTGTTCTCTCTTTACACATATGACTATCGATTGGGTACAACATATACAGAATATTGCCGTAGCAATAGGTAGCTAATTGCTTTAATAAGGTTTTGTTTTTGGATTGTCTTTATATGGAAAATGGAACTTTAAGGCTTATTTTCCATGAGATGGTTTAGTCAGCATCATTACTTGCCGCACTGAATCGTAGTGCATTAACGAAACGAGTGTTATTTTGTATAATTTTTTTAATTGTAGGTTGAATCCATTGAAGCAGTTCTGTTTTTCCCTTTTCTTCATCTAGAAACCCAAATATCCATTAAATATAACTATATGCGTAACTGTACACTGCGAAAAAAACGTTCACATGTCCCGAACACTGAAATGAACACTATCTTGTAACGTCTTTCGGACATATACAAGACATATTAGTGTTTAAGTTCAAAAACTAGCATGAAAATAGATTTATTCTAAATATGCCACTGAAATGTTACCAAGCTAATCAAACAAGCCGTCTTAAATGAAATAAATTGCACAGGATATCCCCAAATGTTGAATATTGGAACTATGGAATATTATTGTTCACTCGGATGTGTACTTTTGAAAATTTGTCTCAGAATTTAACAAATCTTCATACAAAAGTTGGTGTCTCAAAAGGTGGGTTTTTTTTATGTATCTTTTAACATACATGTAGGCTCAATCAAATTATAATAGAATAGAATAGAATAATAAATCGACCAAAATGACTGTGTAAATTCCTACAAATTAAAGTTAAAACATCTTGGAGAAAGCAAGAAATTAAGGAACTCATTACTCAACATTTTGTTAGCAAACAATTTTTGCATGAAAATGATTTTGATTTAACTGAGAAAACAGCTGGTGACTTCGAAATTAGAATTGCAAAATCAGCTGGAATTAAAGAAATTAGAATTAGAAAAAAAGAGGAAAGAGAGAAAGAGAAAGAAAGACAGTTTCAGTTAGAGGGAGAAAAGATAGAAAAAGACAAAGAATTAGAGAGAGAAATTATCATTTGTCAATGCTGTTAAGCCAAGTTCATTCCAGTCTAATCTCTCAGGTAACACACCCAGTTCTTTCACAGGGCCTAAAACTTTAAACCCCAGTTATAAAGGTCAAAGATCAAACACAAAGTCTCAGTCATCCACTTTTAACACTCAAAATCTCCCGTTTGCAATTATTGTAAGAAGGAAGCTCATTTAATGGCTAATTGTTTTAAATTGAAATAGTCCAGTCAATCTACGGTCCAAACTAGCCCAATCTGGATTGGTTAATGCTGATACACCATACCATCTTCGGTCGTGCTGAAGGTTCCGTGAGCTCTAATATTGCACTACTTCAACATGGCCGGGTGACTTGGCCTTACTGGCTGTGATTTTCTTATAGGCTAAACACGTTCTTCAAGGCACCCGCTAGTTGCTAAAATGGAATATCGACGGTATAATATTCATTTGATAGCTAGGTGTCTTCCCTAAAGTCCTCTTCACGCAATGCTGGTGTATTTGTGCAGCTGATGCCTCGGCATTCCCCACACGCTACTGAACATTCTAAGTCGCGCCTTCTGCAACTGCAGCGCCTGGTATCACAATCTTTCTTGCAGTTACATCTGATAATTTAAGTCAGCTTCTCTGATGCCAGTGACAAATGTGTCTTGATTGAAAGGACGGAATACTGAGTAACCGTTCGGTCTGCCGTTTATTGATGTGATGATAATTGATGATTCAGAATTTTCTGTCAGCCTCTCCTGATCTTGCGGGAGATAAGGTCGGGGTTTACCCGATTGTAACTGACAAGCCTTGTTTGGATCAGATCGATGATCCATTTGAAGACGAAATTCAAGGTTTGTGTCCTGCTTGTGCAGTTAATAGAGCCATGAGTAAATTGGCTGAGGAGTCTGAAGAGCCTCTTAACGATGACGGCATCGATGCCGTTTGTTTGGCCGACACCTTTGTGTGTTTAAATGATGCGGCTGATAAGCCACATTTTGGTAGCAAATTGGAATGTTCTAATGACAAAATTTCAAAATCACAGCTGGTTAATGAACAGCATAGTGAAAAGGATATTTCCAAGTTGTTTGACAGGGCAGTAGATAAGCGTGATGTAACTCAAGAGCCTGTGTGTTACTTTTGTAAGAATGGTGTTCTTATGCGCAAATGGCGACCGACAGATGTGTCACCTGATGATGAGTGGGCAGGTTCGTATCAGATTGTAGTACCAAATTCATCTGGTTCAGATATCCTCAGACTAGCCCATGAAGCATCTCTTTCAGGCCATTTAGTGTTAATAAAACATATTACACAATTTCAAGTCATTTTTATTCGACAAATTTAAAAAAAGATGTTACGGAATTGTGTAGGTGATGCCACACATGTCAAATGGTAGGAAAACCAAACCAAATCATACCAAAAGGCCCCTCTACAACCCTTCCCTGCATTTGGGGAGGCATTTGGTGGGGTGATTGTGGGTTGTGTTGATCCGTTACCAGGAGCAGGGGCAGGAAATCAATACATGTTAACAATCATGTGCGCATCAACCAGGTTCCCTGAGGTCATTCCTTTACGGAGTGTTGGGGCAGGAACTGTTGTTGAGGCCGTAGCTAAGTTTTTCACACTTGTCGGCCTGCCCCGGTCCGTTCGGTCTGGTCGAGGATCTGGTTTCATGTCGGGAGTTTTTCAGCAGGTCATGCATGGGTTGGAAGTGGGGCGGTGCAGGTCGTCTGCGTGCCAGGGCGCGTTGGGGGGATTTCGCCGGACATTGAGGAACATGATCGGGACTTGTTGTTTTGACGCGGAGAACGACTGGGATGAAGGCATACATTTGTTCAAGAGTCTTTATTAGGCTTCAGTCCATTTGAATTAGTCTTTGATCATACAGTTAGAGAACCACTTAAACTGCTGTATGGAAAGTTCCTAGACAGTGATCTTGGCTCATGTAGTCTCTTACAATATGTGTCGGACTTTCGCACCAGGTTGACTAAAGCATGTGATATAGCCATGTCAAATTTAAAGTCAGCACAAAAATGTATGAAAATAACCTATGATAAACATGCCCTTAGGGGTCAGGTCCAATCGATCGAGACGGTTTCTCGATAAACGAGTAAAAAATATCGTCTCGAAGGGTCCCGGTTTATCTCTATCGATTGTTGTCCCGGTTTGCTATCGATTTCCTCTAGAAGTAAAAGCCCATCTCGATCCGCCTCGAAATAAATCGACTTGCTTCGAGAATGGAATTGAGATGCCTTCAAATGAAGGTTTGAACCATCCGGAAGACATATGCTCGCTCTTTATGTACTTCTCTGTGGCAGCGAGACTAATCTCGGCGAGTACAAATGCATTAAGCCATGGATAATGAAGTACATTGAACATGATTATTTTAACATTATTTTGTTATTCCGTCTAGAGATCTGTAGCCGCATATTTGCTCTGACAGCGCAATTTTTATTTATGGAAAGGAAAAAAAATCACCAGTTGAATTACATAAGTTTGTTATTTATTATTCAGTGTAAATTATTTTAGGATTTAAATTATTTGAGATATGTCCATGAACTGCGAATTGTAATTAATTCTACAAGTCTGGAATACAATTTCATATGTTCTTCTGAAAGTATATCAGAATGGGAGGTTTTCCTTAATACTAATATTACTACTATTATTGTACCACGTCTCTTCAAAGATTTCCTCGGTTTTCAGAAACACAGCAGCTTTCAAGACCACAGGAGCCGCTGGTAATGCATTGGAGACCAGATAATATAACAATAAACGCGCGATCGAAGTGTTTGAACGTTCACAATAAGCTTTTCACACTGACAACACGTGGTATTGTTGTAGTGAAATGTACATGAACGTTGATTTAAAGCCTGATTGCACTCTGAATTGGGCGCTAATTTGCTAGGCACATGAAACCAGCAATAAATAATAGAACGTGAGTTTTTCTTTCAAAGTAATTGACCCCTCTCTCTATTCGCTGTTGTTTCCAGTCCACGCTTTTCACAGACCGACTGTAGTGTGAATTATCAACACCTCTAGTTCTGATTGTCATTATTTCCGCTAAACTCTACCAGGCAAGATTATATCAGAAATAAACGTTGCAGATATAATCTCTTCACTTGAATTATATTTCAAGGCGGTAGTTCTCATTAAAATGGGATATACAATGAATAATGCAAAATTATAAAACAAATGACACACCGAGGTAAAAACACTTCATTTATTCGGTTAAACGATCCATGTTTGGTTTTAAAACAATTTTATGGAATAACACTTATAGCATGCTTTCATATCATCATTATTCAGATTATATCCAGTTGATGTGTTATTTATTCCGCGTCAGATATTAGTCAGGTACACAATCAGTGTGTGAGAAAATCATTCAATTTCATATTCGTAATTTATACAGGTAAATGAAACGTGTTCTCTCAAATGGATTCAGATCATGGATATATCGATTAAACGTTTAATAAAATCAAATTCTATTTTAGGCTGCGATATGCTTACACGACAATCGTTCCCCCCCCCCCAAAAACATGGTACCCGCACAACATTCTGATGGCCTGAAAATCTGAAAAAAACGACCAATTTAAGTGCAACAAAACAGGAACATATACAAACCGGGATCCACTTCGAGATTATCGATCAATTTCATATCCATCTCGAAAACTGGGACGTTTCGATCGAGATAGAACCGGGAGCAAACCGGGAGACGTCGTCAGGGGTCCCGGTTCTGCCCTCCCGGTTTCAGCCGAGAAATTCCTCGACCCATCTCGAAGGCATCGAGAAAGTGCCTCGATTAATTGGATGTGACCCGTTAAACGAAGTTTCAAACCTGGAGAGAAGGTACTGGCTTTTCTGGTAATCCACGTAAGTCTAGATATTATGGTCATTGAAAACAAAGTGACCTTAATTATGTAATTCAGACTCCTGATAGGCGTAAACACAAACAGTTATGTCATGTAAATATGTTAAAGTTATACATAGACAGATAGCACAGTACTGTACACCCTGTAAGTTTAGTTAGTTCTGACCCTGATAATAATGAAACTTGTGAAGAGCCCATGACAGCGGCGAAATTACAGAACTCTGACATTCCACTTATTCGGATTCCAAGTTGTGTCATCTTGAACCAGCGCGTCAGGAAGAACTTCGAACTCTGCTAAGTCAATATGAACATTTGTTTCCCGATATTCCTACTCGGACTGATAAAATTTCACATGACGTCTATGTTGGGGATTCTGATCCAGTGAAGCAGCACCCATATCGTTTGAATCCCATTAAACAAAACTACCAGAAAAAAGAGATTCAGTATATATTGGACAATGACTTTATTGAACCAAGTAATAGTAAATGGAGTTCACCGTGTATCCTCGTTCCAAAGCCAGATGGCAGTTACAGGATGTGTACTGACTACAGAAAGGTGAACACATTGACCAAAACAGACACATTCCCTATTCCACGCATTGACGATTGCATTGATCAAGTGGGAAGTGCCAAGTTCGTGTCAAAGTTTGATCTTCTGAAAGGATTTTGGCAAGTTCCACTGAAGGATCGTGCGAAGGGGATTTCAGCATTGGTCACTCCGGAGGATCTGTTCCAGTACAAAGTTATTCCATTTGGTATGAAAAATTCTCCGGCCACGTTCCGGCGTCTCATCAGCTGTGTGACTTCTGGTTTGGAAGGATGTGAGACTTACATTGATGACGTCATTGTCTACAGCGACACATGGGAGGATCATCTACAGAGAATCCGCACATTGTCCAATCGACTAAGTAACGCCAAGCTGACAGTCAACCTTGGAAGAAGTGAAATTGGACATAAACGTGTGACATTATTGGGTCATGTTGTAGGTCAGGGTCAAATAAAACCTGTAGATGCTAAGGTTAGTGCTATCTCGCTATTTCCAAGACCAACATGTAAGAGACAACTGATGCATTTCTTGGGTATGGCTGGTTATTACAGAAAATTTTGTCCATTATTTTTCAGATATTTCTGAGCCTTTATCTCAACTCTTAAGAAAAAGGACAAGTTTTATTTGAACCGATAAATGTGAGTCAGCTTTTGAAAACCTGAAAGCGCGCCAGTTCTTTCAGCACCAGATTTTGATTCGCCTTTTAAACTGGCTGTAGATGCTAGTGATGTTGCTGCTGGTGCCGTTTTGTTACAAGAAGGTATAGATGGTGTAGATCGCCCAATATGTTATTTTTCACGTAAATTTGACAAACATCAGAGAAATTGTTCTACAATTGAGAAAGAATGTTTAGCAATGATATTGGCTTTACAACATTTTGATGTTTACGTTACTTATTCATCGTTGCCAATTACTGTATTCAGCGATCCCAATCCACTTGTTTTCATAAGTAAGATGAAAAACAAAAATCAAAGATTGTTGAGATGGAGTTTGGTGTTACAAGAATACAATATTGAAATCAGACATATTAAGGACAAGGCCAATTTGATTGCTGATTGTTTGTCTCGTATATAATGTACACATGTTTGTCAACATGTTTGATGTTGTAATATAGATTTTTTTGGAATAATGTTTTGAATTGTCAAGAAAGTTCCAAGTTTGAAACTTTATTATTTTTAAGAGGGAAAGTGTCATGGCATTCTTTATTTGGTAGAATGTACTCGAATGCCGCATAAAGTATAAATAGCATAACACTCAGTTATTCGAAAGGAATTCGAACTGGCTTTTATGTGGGTCTGTTATACTGTGTTACTATTTGGATTTTACCTTTGCCTGTAACTACGGACTGCTGGATTACTCACTCCTGTGTATTGACTGTTGACTGCTGCATGGTCTACGCTATTTGTTGACACCATCGGATATTGGACATTTACTGGGACTGTATTTAACTGAGCAGTGCTGGATTACCATTATACAGACGAGTGATTTTTGCGCGTCAACAAGGACTGTAAAGTGCACACCGGTATAGCATTGAACAGTAAGACTATATTTCACACATTTATTTGTTGTATTAACCTTACTCAAATTGTATATGATTTTGGTATTGTAAATAAATATTTGATTGTTAATCCTTGACATCACAAATCTTTTTCGTTTTGTTGACGTAACAACATATTTAATGTAGCAAGCCCTTCCACAATATACATTTTGACATGATATAAATATTACTAAAATAAATTAAAACGGCTATTTTCAGCATAATTTTTTACATGATTAACATATTATGAGAACAAATTAAAAAGGTTATTTTCAGCATGAAGGGTGTCAAGCTTCGTCAGCGTTATACAAGGATCTTGTACAAAGTGAATGGCATCCGTTTCGCAACATTTTTGACTCCCTTCGCAATCATAGCCTTCGGTACACACTTCACTCGGAGCTGATCGACACCACGAACCACGGAAACCACCGAGAAGACGTGGCGGACAGTAACCGGATTTCGTGCGAACAGGAGGTTTGCATTCTTTCACGCAGTTACAGCAACATTTCTCCCAGCCGGGGCACTGATTGACGGAGGTACATCTGTTTACACAAGGTTCGAATGTTAACGATGGGTTATTATACACAGCAAAAATAGCGTCAATACTATTTCAGTACATTTCTACCAAAGTACTGAAACAGTACTGAAATATAACAGTACTGAAACAGTACTGTTATATAACAGTAGCAATTCAGTACTGAAACAGTACTGAAACATTACAGTACTGAAACAGTACAGAAACAGTACTGAAATATAACAGTACCAAAACAGAGAATTTATTTTAGCGCTAAAATGTACGTGGGTGAGAAAATTAATCTCCACCAATGCAAATTGGAAAAATATCCTGATTTATAATAACGAAAATATACTAAAAATTACAGAATTAGGGACAGACTACACCGAACAACTCTCCAGATCTATGGAAAATGTATTCTGGCGGGATGTTCTAACAGCGTGGGTTGAAGTCCAAAACAAAAACAAAATAAAACACAGAGGAGAGATAATGGGCGTAAATCTATGGTACAACAAAAACATAAAAGTCGGAAATAAAAGAGTATATTATGAAGATTGGTACATTAAGGGCATAAAATTTATAGGCGACATACTTGATAACCAAGGGAATCTTTTGAAAGAATTTTACAAATATATGGTATTAAAACAAATAAATTAGATTATCAAAGCTTGATCACTTCTGTGAGACAGTACCTGAAATTAGTAATTGATTTTTCACCAGTTGATCAAAAGCCATTCATCTCCATTCTTCCCCACTCTGTGTCCAATATTGAAACTGAAACGTGGCTGTAAAAATATTTATCAAATTTTATCTAAAAAACATATAATACCCACGTGCCAACTGAAATGGGACCAAACATTTGAAGTCACTACCGAAGAATGGAAGCAAATATTCTGCAGGCCATTTAAAATTACGAGATGCTCCTCTTTTCAGTGGCTCCAATATCGAATACTTCACAGAATAATTGCTACCAATTGCCTATTAAAGAAAATAAATGTGTTAGATAATGAAGATTGTACCTTTTGTGGTGGGAAAAAGGAGACCATTTTGCACTTGTTTTGGGAATGTCAATTTGTACAAACAGTATGGAAAAACATTGAAAATTGGTTACGGAACAAAACGAAAATTAACATAAAATTTCCATTAAAATCAGTAATCTTTGGAGAAAATTATCCCTCCGGATTAACAAAAGTTTTTAATTTCATTATTCTGGTTACAAAATACTACATTTATCAATCTAGACCGAACATTTTTGGAGCTCAAAAGCTCATATCTAATCAATTTGAAATTGAGAAATTTATTGCTATAAAAAACTCAGAAATAGACAAATTTAGTCAGCTATGGGAACCATGGATTAATATATTCCTCTAATTTTACAGATTATCCTGAATAATAAGAAATGTAGTTTTGTCTTGGACCAATGCAAACCCTGAAACCAAGTTCATAACCATTACCAGTTTTTCATTTATTCTATACCGTCTCTTTTTTTTTTTTTTTTTTTTTTAAATTTTTTTTTTTTTTTATTTTTTTATTATTATTATTACTATTATTATTCCTCTGTAATTTCTATATGTAATTTGGTACGACTTGCATATGTGTTCATATGTATATTCGCATTCAGTCACATTGCATACATAAATCTGTAAATATTTCTGTGTCACTCTACTGTTACTGCACTCATTAGTTCTAAGTTTTGTCGGTGTGATATGTGTTTGCTATCCCTGTTGAAAAAAAAGAAAAAAAAGAAAAAAATGCACCATGGCTAAATGAGAAAAATATAACAGTACTGTTTCAGTACTGAAACAGTACTGTAATGTTTCTGTACTTTTTCAGTACTGTGCGATTTCAGTACTGTTACAGTATTCTTACAGTATGCATCACTGACACTGTGGAAACACCATTGTCACTGATATGATAATACCCATTTGGGACGAGGGACGTCTCCCATTCCAACCAATTCAATTCAATTCAATGTTATAGTCAACTCGACGTTAATTACACAGATCAGCGGGGGGACAACTCCCAATGCCAATAGGGGGCGCTGTAGGTAAGCAGACGACACAGCACGGGCAAGCTGGGAAGTTGGACTCGTAAAACAGCGAAAAACGTATTTGTTGTCATGACAGTGAGGTGTTCAATGCTAAAAATGAGGTCTGATTCTGTCAGATATGAAGCTTCAAGATCTCCAGATCAATAAGGATGAATGCATGAGACTGGATGCGAGTTGAGCTCCAGGGCGAATTAAATGAACCAGTCAAATCAACAACAACACCATAATGAAAAACATGTCTACAGGTTCAACATTTGCCTAAGACTACCAGTGACACCAGGCCAAGGACAAATAATCCCAAATGTAACCAGGTATGTATATCGGGTTAAAATCTCATTCCCATCAAAAGGACATTTTAAGAGTTTCTCTGATCACACAGTAGTTAATAGTTGTTGTTGCTGTTTTATTATTATTTTTGGGGGGAGGGGGTGGGGGTGGATATCGTCATAAAATATGCTTGTTACCGAGTCTCTGTGAACGTTTGGGTCTCATCAGTTTCAGATTATTTTTCTGCATTCTTCAGGAAATTTAATTTCTCATCTTCTTCTTTAAATGCTTTATTTTCCACATGTCCTCTCAGAAACCACTACCATTCCCCCCCCCAACCTTGCTGGACCTCATTATAGTCATAGCTACTCCTGGTTAATTTGTACCGTATATGTTAGTCACATTACCAAGTTAAATGACATAGTTCAATGTAAGGAGAAACTTTATGGAGATACTTTTATTTCTGCCAGTGATTTACTTGTTCCTTTAAAACCACGTTATTAAAGGTGAAATGCAAAGGCTTTCATATTCTCCTTTTTATATTCTTCATGGCCCATTTAATGATGGAAATATTAAATTAACTACTTCATTTGGTTTTATTTGAAGTATTTTGTCTCCTGGTAGCTTTTGAAAAGTGCTTCGAAGTTGCTCAAGCCCGGTCGATTTCAGAAATGAAATCCACATAGCTTATCTATCCTTGTTTGATGCTGGCTTGTGCCGTCACATCAGACCAACTGCCCGGTCATCAATACTTGTAACGTTCAGTCTCCGGCCGGCTGGTCTGACATGACGTCACAATCAATGAAAGATAAGCGATGACGTTTTGCAAATCTGAATTCAGCTGGGCTAGGGGTACCAACTTTTAAAAATATTCTAGCAGACAAGATAATTCACATTAATCAAAGTGAAGTATTTCTATAATTCTTCAACCTATATTAAATGTTAATTGAATTTTCAAAACCTTTGTATTTTTTTACCTTTGAGTGGTAATTGTGAAATTCTAATTGACCAGGAGTGCCTGTCGTCTTTAATTATCATGAAAATTGACATCTCTCCATTCATCTTAATATTGCTGAAGAAATAAATTACGGATAATACATGATCTTTGCAATGTAGTCTGACAAAATTCAAATACATAAATAAAAACATTTGGTTAGCTGATATAATATTTAGCAAAATGTTGTTTTCATATATGCTATCAGCCAGTCTTGGTTGTGAGTTTATCTCTGTCTACAAGCCCTTTTCACATACATGTAAATGGCAAATAACCAATTTTATACCCTTAAATTTTAATTCAATCAGGTTATGGATACTGCCAGATGCCAATTAATGAATGGAGAGGTAGATACATCTACTCTGCACACTGGAACTGGAAGTGGCAAATACTATGAATGTGGTAAGTAGTAGTAAAAAAGCAAGCAGTGGTAAAAGATCATCTTGATGCTTAGTGACCTCTCTGGGTCATGTGATTGGATATACTGTAACGGTTACCCGGTTGTGTAGAGAACAGTTTGAATCAGGAGCCGTGTACTGCCGCTGGAATGTGGAAGAACGACCTTGACCCGTGTCGTCCGCGTCGAGCAAGGCAGATTTCGGAAATGCATTCCCCTGTATTTCTCGCTTACCAGAGCGAGTTGGAAGCGGATATTTAACAATTACGTCAGTTATGAATTATGGTTTGTTCTTCCATAGCCATATTTATTCAGCGAGGTCCATATAAACGGTTCGGGGAAGTGTGGTTTAAGTGACAATAAAGAGGGCGCTGGCATCGTCGACTTGTGCTACCTGTAGGTGTGAAACCACTATTAGATTCTGTGTATAGAAGATGCAGCCAGGGATTTGAACTTCCGGTGAACTTGATTGGCCATAAAAGAATCTCAAGATTTGCATGGTTGGTATTTTTTTCTTATAAATTAATTGACTTTAAGAATTATGAAGGGAATCTGGCAACATTTTAGAGAGAAAATTTTGTCCCCATCTTTCATGACCCACCCCCAAGCTGTTTCCATGGTGATATTTGGTCACATCCGGATTTCAATGTGCTGTAGCTCAAAATCGAGCCGCTCATCAAGGGTCCAGATATCGATATCTTTTTAGGCGAACAAACCGTCTCTCTGACAAGGTAGGTCATTAGTACCAACGAAATATTGGGAACCCCTTTTTCTGGGGATGTGCCCAGCTCATTTATTACATAAAAAGGAAGGACGATTAATACTGGTTTCTAACCTTTACGCAGATTTTAATATTGTGTTGTTGTTGTTGAAAACTGCTGTCTGTGTATTCTTGGGCACTTGCAATCTTCTTATTAACTGTTTTCAGTTGTAAACAAATGACTCCAAAGGCCTTAATGGGGCCGGAAGTGGAAATCTTGTTCATTAATGAGCTGTCGGAGCTCGCCGCATTGTTCAAATGGCATGACATTGCGGTTTGGGCTTTTATACATTCTTACACTGGTCTTTGAGCTTTCTCACACTTACCCGAGTAGTCGGTCAATATCATGAGCATTGTGGCTGAAATGGCCATCAGCCAGATTCCAGTCCAGCCCAAGCTTTCCATCGGTTAACAGAACCCCTCCAATTTGAGGATCTTAACTTGAAGTTTATATGCACCATATTTCATGGCCATAGTTCTTAGTAATACCAGTTCTTGTGTGATAATAGCCTGGTTTACCAGCAATTTTGCCAGAGTAATCATTTTGCAATTCAACATTTTCGTCAGCACTTAGTGTATCAAGTTTAAATATGGGCTTTTGGGATGAAAAATGGGGAGGGGGTGCATTTTTTTCTGGCAACTGCATTTTGGGATACGGGAAGATCCACCTGCACATTTTAGCTGACAGATACATGATGAAATAGTGTAGGAAACCATAGAATATATCATTCCAGGTTCTTTGTCTGAAGATATTGAGGTGTTTATTGAGATTAGATGATACAAGAAAATGTTGCATTTTTGCACAATTTGGGATATGGCTACATACTGGTATCTTTGCAACTGCTGGACCAAGGGTGCTAATATTTTCACATTTGTGGGCCACTATATCCCCAACTTCACCATAGAAATATGAATAATATTGGGTGATTTTTTTATCTACTTGTAGGTGTGAAACCACTATTAGATTCTGTGTATAGAAGATGCAGCCAGGGATTTGAACTTCCGGTGAACTTGATTGGCCATAAAAGAATCTCAAGATTTGCATGGTTGGTATTTTTTTCTTATAAATTAATTGACTTTAAGAATTATGGAAGGAATCTGGCAACATTTTAGAGAGAAAATTTTGTCCCCATCTTTCATGACCCACCCCCAAGCTGTTTCCATGGTGATATTTGGTCACATCCGGATTTCAATGTGCTGTAGCTCAAAATCGAGCCGCTCATCAAGGGTCCAGATATCGATATCTTTTTAGGCGAACAAACCGTCTCTCTGACAAGGTAGGTCATTAGTACCAACGAAATATTGGGAACCCCTTTTTCTGGGGATGTGCCCAGCTCATTTATTACATAAAAAGAAAGGACGATTAATAGTGGTTTCTAACCTTTACGCAGATTTTAATATTTTGTTGTTGTTGTTGAAAACTGCTGTCTGTGTATTCTTGGGCACTTGCAATCTTCTTATTAATTGTTTTCAGTTGTAAACAAAGGACTCCAAAGGCCTTAATGGGGCCGGAAGTGGAAATCTTGTTCATTAATGAGCTGTCGGAGCTCGCCGCATTGTTCAAATGGCATGACATTGCGGTTTGGGCTTTTATACATTCTTACACTGGTCTTTGAGCTTTCTCACACTTACCAGTAGTCGGTCAATATCATGAGCATTGTGGCTGAAATGGCCATCAACCAGATTCCAGTCCAGCCCAAGCTTTCCATCGGTTAACAGAACCCCTCCAATTTGAGGATCTTAACTTGAAGTTTATATGCACCATATTTCATGGCCATAGTTCTTAGTAATACCAGTTCTTGTGTGATAATAGCCTGGTTTACCAGCAATTTTGCCAGAGTAATCATTTTGCAATTCAACATTTTCGTCAGCACTTAGTGTATCAAGTTTAAATATGGGATTTTGGGATGAAGAATGGGGGGGGGTGCATTTTTTTCTGGCAACTGCATTTTGGGATACGGGAAGATCCACCTGCACATTTTAGCTGACAGATACATGATGAAATAGTGTAGGAAACCATAGAATATATCATTCCAGGTTCTTTGTCTGAAGATATTGAGGTGTTTATTGAGATTAGATGATACAAGAAAATGTTGCATTTTTGCACAATTTGGGATATGGCTACATACTGGTATCTTTGCAACTGCTGGACCAAGGGTGCTAATATTTTCACATTTGTGGGCCACTATATCCCCAACTTCACCATAGAAATATGAATAATATTGGGTGATTTTTTATCTACTTGTAGGTGTGAAACCACTATTAGATTCTGTGTATAGAAGATGCAGCCAGGGATTTGAACTTCCGGTGAACTTGATTGGCCATAAAAGAATCTCAAGATTTGCATGGTTGGTATTTTTTTCTTATAAATTAATTGACTTTAAGAATTATGGAAGGAATCTGGCAACATTTTAGAGAGAAAATTTTGTCCCCATCTTTCATGACCCACCCCTAAGCTGTTTCCATGGTGATATTTGGTCACATCCGGATTTCAATGTGCTGTAGCTCAAAATCGAGCCGCTCATCAAGGGTCCAGATATCGATATCTTTTTAGGCGAACAAACCGTCTCTCTGACAAGGTAGGTCATTAGTACCAACGAAATATTGGGAACCCCTTTTTCTGGGGATGTGCCCAGCTCATTTATTACATAAAAAGGAAGGACTTTTAATAGTGGTTTCTAACCTTTACGCAGATTTTAATATTTTGTTGTTGTTGTTGTTGAAAACTGCTGTCTGTGTATTCTTGGGCACTTGCAATCTTCTTATTAACTGTTTTCAGTTGTAAACAAAGGACTCCAAAGGCCTTAATGGGGCCGGAAGTGGAAATCTTGTTCATTAATGAGCTGTCGGAGCTCGCCGCATTGTTCAAATGGCATGACATTGCGGTTTGGGCTTTTATACATTCTTACACTGGTCTTTGAGCTTTCTCACACTTACCCGAGTAGTCGGTCAATATCATGAGCATTGTGGCTGAAATGGCCATCAGCCAGATTCCAGTCCAGCCCAAGCTTTCCATCGGTTAACAGAACCCCTCCAATTTGAGGATCTTAACTTGAAGTTTATATGCACCATATTTCATGGCCATAGTTCTTAGTAATACCAGTTCTTGTGTGATAATAGCCTGGTTTACCAGCAATTTTGCCAGAGTAATCATTTTGCAATTCAACATTTTCGTCAGCACTTAGTGTATCAAGTTTAAATATGGGCTTTTGGGATGAAGAATGGGGAAGGGGTGCATTTTTTTCTGGCAACTGCATTTTGGGATACGGGAAGATCCACCTGCACATTTTAGCTGACAGATACATGATGAAATAGTGTAGGAAACCATAGAATATATCATTCCAGGTTCTTTGTCTGAAGATATTGAGGTGTTTATTGAGATTAGATGATACAAGAAAATGTTGCATTTTTGCACAATTTGGGATATGGCTACATACTGGTATCTTTGCAACTGCTGGACCAAGGGTGCTAATATTTTCACATTTGTGGGCCACTATATCCCCAACTTCACCATAGAAATATGAATAATATTGGGTGATTTTTTATCTACTTGTAGGTGTGAAACCACTATTAGATTCTGTGTATAGAAGATGCAGCCAGGGATTTGAACTTCCGGTGAACTTGATTGGCCATAAAAGAATCTCAAAGATTTGCATGGTTGGTATTTTTTTCTTATAAATTAATTGACTTTAAGAATTATGGAAGGAATCTGGCAACATTTTGGAGAGAAAATTTTGTCCCCATCTTCCATGACCCACCCCTAAGCTGTTTCCATGGTGATATTTGGTCACATCCGGATTTCAATGTGCTGTAGCTCAAAATCGAGCCGCTCATCAAGGGTCCAGATATCGATATTTTTTTAGGCGAACAAACCGTCTCTCTGACAAGGTAGGTCATTAGTACCAACGAAATATTGGGAACCCCTTTTTCTGGGGATGTGCCCAGCTCATTTATTACATAAAAAGGAAGGACGATTAATAGTGGTTTCTAACCTTTACGCAGATTTTAATATTTTTTTGTTGTTGTTGAAAACTGCTGTCTGTGTATTCTTGGGCACTTGCAATCTTCTTATTAACTGTTTTCAGTTGTAAACAAAGGACTCCAAAGGCCTTAATGGGGCCGGAAGTGGAAATCTTGTTCATTAATGAGCTGTCGTAGCTCGCCGCATTGTTCAAATGGCATGACATTGCGGTTTGGGCTTTTATACATTCTTACACTGGTCTTTGAGCTTTCTCACACTTACCCGAGTAGTCGGTCAATATCATGAGCATTGTGGCTGAAATGGCCATCAACCAGATTCCAGTCCAGCCAAAGCTTTCCATCGGTTAAGAGAACCCCTCCAATTTGAGGATCTTAACTTGAAGTTTATATGCACCATATTTCATGGCCATAGTTCTTAGTAATACCAGTTCTTGTGTGATAATAGCCTGGTTTACCAGCAATTTTGCCAGAGTAATCATTTTGCAATTCAACATTTTCGTCAGCACTTAGTGTATCAAGTTTAAATATGGGCTTTTGGGATGAAGAATGGGGGGGGTGCATTTTTTTCTGGCAACTGCATTTTGGGATACGGGAAGATCCACCTGCACAATTTAGCTGACAGAAACATGATGAAATAGTGTAGGAAACCATAGAATATATCATTCCAGGTTCTTTGTCTGAAGATATTGAGGTGTTTATTGAGATTAGATGATACAAGAAAAGAAAATGTTGCATTTTTGCACAATTTGGGATATGGCTACATACTGGTATCTTTGCAACTGCTGGACCAAGGGTGCTAATATTTTCACATTTGTGGGCCACTATATCCCCAACTTCACCATAGAAATATGAATAATATTGGGTGATTTTTTATCTACTTTTACGCAGATTTTATTATTTTTTTGTTGATGTTGAAAACTACTGTCTGTGTATTCTTGGGCACTTGCAATCTTCTTATTAACTGTTTTCAGTTGTAAACAAAGGACTCCAAAGGCCTTAATGGGGCCGGAAGTGGAAATCTTGTTCATTAATGAGCTGTCGGAGCTCGCCGCATTGTTCAAATGGCATGACATTGCGGTTTGGGCTTTTATACATTCTTACACTGGTCTTTGAGCTTTCTCACACTTACCCGAGTAGTCGGTCAATATCATGAGCATTGTGGCTGAAATGGCCATCAACCAGATTCCAGTCCAGCCCAAGCTTTCCATCGGTTAACAGAACCCCTCCAATTTGAGGATCTTAACTTGAAGTTTATATGCACCATATTTCATGGCCATAGTTCTTAGTAATACCAGTTCTTGTGTGATAATAGCCTGGTTTACCAGCAATTTTGCCAGAGTAATCATTTTGCAATTCAACATTTTCGTCAGCACTTAGTGTATCAAGTTTAAATATGGGCTTTTGGGATGAAGAATGGGGGGGGTGCATTTTTTTCTGGCAACTGCATTTTGGGATACGGGAAGATCCACCTGCACATTTTAGCTGACAGATACATGATGAAA
Organism: Hanleya hanleyi; assembly: GCA_036873755.1. Lineage (NCBI taxonomy): Eukaryota > Metazoa > Mollusca > Polyplacophora > Lepidopleurida > Hanleyidae > Hanleya > Hanleya hanleyi. The sequence goes on from JAVTVY010009733.1 coordinate 28,418, forward strand.
TAGTGTAGGAAACCATAGAATATATCATTCCAGGTTCTTTGTCTGAAGATATTGAGGTGTTTATTGAGATTACATGATACAAGAAAATGTTGCATTTTTGCACAATTTGGGATATGGCTACATACTGGTATCTTTGCAACTGCTGGACCAAGGGTGCTAATATTTTCACATTTGTGGGCCACTATATCCCCAACTTCACCATAGAAATATGAATAATATTGGGTGATTTTTTATCTACTTGTACGCAGATTTTAATATTTTTTTGTTGTTGTTGAAAACTGCTGTCTGTGTATTCTTGGGCACTTGCAATCTTCTTATTAACTGTTTTCAGTTGTAAACAAAGGACTTCAAAGGCCTTAATGGGGCCGGAAGTGGAACTCTTGTTCATTAATGAGCTGTCGGAGCTCGCCGCATTGTTCAAATGGCATGACATTGCGGTTTGGGCTTTTATACATTCTTACACTGGTCTTTGAGCTTTCTCACACTTACCCGAGTAGTCGGTCAATATCATGAGCATTCTGGCTGAAATGGCCATCAACCAGATTCCAGTCCAGCCCAAGCTTTCCATCGGTTAACAGAACCCCTCCAATTTGAGGGTCTTAACTTGAAGTTTATATGCACCATATTTCATGGCCATAGTTCTTAGTAATACCAGTTCTTGTGTGATAATAGCCTGGTTGACCAGCAATTTTGGCAGAGTAATCATTTTGCAATTCAACATTTTCGTCAGCACTTAGTCTATAAAGTTTAAATACGGGCTTTTGGGATGAAGAATGGGGGGGGGGTGCATTTTTTCTGACAACTGCATTGTGGGATATGTGAAGATCCACATGCATATTTTAGCTGACAGATACATGATGAAATAGTGTAGGAAACCATAGAATATATCATTCCAGGTTCTTTATCTGAAGATATTGAGGTGTTTATTGAGATTAGATGATACAAGAAAATGTTGCATTTTTGCACAATTTGGGATATGGCTACATACTGGTATCTTTGCAACTGCTGGACCAAGGGTGCTAATATTTTCACATTTGTGGGCCACTATATCCCCAACTTCACCATAGAAATATGAATAATATTGGGTGATTTTTTATCTACTTTTACGCAGATTTTAATATTTTGTTGTTGTTGTTGAAAACTGCTGTCTGTGTATTCTTGGGCACTTGCAATCTTCTTATTAACTGTTTTCAGTTGTAAACAAAGGACTCCAAAGGCCTTAATGGGGCCGGAAGTGGAAATCTTGTTCATTAATGAGCTGCCGGAGCTCGCCGCATTGTTCAAATGGCATGACATTGCGGTTTGGGCTTTTATACATTCTTACACTGGTCTTTGAGCTTTCTCACACTTACCCGAGTAGTCGGTCAATATCATGAGCATTGTGGCTGAAATGGCCATCAGCCAGATTCCAGTCCAGCCCAAGCTTTCCATCGGTTAACAGAACCCCTCCAATTTGAGGATCTTAACTTGAAGTTTATATGCACCATATTTCATGGCCATAGTTCTTAGTAATACCAGTTCTTGTGTGATAATAGCCTGGTTTACCAGCAATTTTGCCAGAGTAATCATTTTGCAATTCAACATTTTCGTCAGCACTTAGTGTATCAAGTTTAAATATGGGATTTTGGGATGAAGAATGGGGGGGGGTGCATTTTTTTCTGGCAACTGCATTTTGGGATACGGGAAGATCCACCTGCACATTTTAGCTGACAGATACATGATGAAATAGTGTAGGAAACCATAGAATATATCATTCCAGGTTCTTTGTCTGAAGATATTGAGGTGTTTATTGAGATTAGATGATACAAGAAAATGTTGCATTTTTGCACAATTTGGGATATGGCTACATACTGGTATCTTTGCAACTGCTGGACCAAGGGTGCTAATATTTTCACATTTGTGGGCCACTATATCCCCAACTTCACCATAGAAATATGAATAATATTGGGTGATTTTTTTATCTACTTGTAGGTGTGAAACCACTATTAGATTCTGTGTATAGAAGATGCAGCCAGGGATTTGAACTTCCGGTGAACTTGATTGGCCATAAAAGAATCTCAAGATTTGCATGGTTGGTATTTTTTTCTTATAAATTAATTGACTTTAAGAATTATGGAAGGAATCTGGCAACATTTTAGAGAGAAAATTTTGTCCCCATCTTTCATCACCCACCCCCAAGCTGTTTCCATGGTGATATTTGGTCACATCCGGATTTCAATGTGCTGTAGCTCAAAATCGAGCCGCTCATCAAGGGTCCAGATATCGATATCTTTTTAGGCGAACAAACCGTCTCTCTGACAAGGTAGGTCATTAGTACCAACGAAATATTGGGAACCCCTTTTTCTGGGGATGTGCCCAGCTCATTTATTACATAAAAAGGAAGGACGATTAATAGTGGTTTCTAACCTTTACGCAGATTTTAATATTTTTTTGTTATTGTTGAAAACTGCTGTCTGTGCATTCTTGGGCACTTGCAATCTTCTTATTAACTGTTTTCAGTTGTAAACAAAGGACTCCAAAGGCCTTAATGGGGCCGGAAGTGGAAATCTTGTTCATTAATGAGCTGTCGTAGCTCGCCGCATTGTTCAAATGGCATGACATTGCGGTTTGGGCTTTTATACATTCTTACACTGGTCTTTGAGCTTTCTCACACTTACCCGAGTAGTCGGTCAATATCATGAGCATTGTGGCTGAAATGGCCATCAACCAGATTCCAGTCCAGCCCAAGCTTTCCATCGGTTAACAGAACCCCTCCAATTTGAGGATCTTAACTTGAAGTTTATATGCACCATATTTCATGGCCATAGTTCTTAGTAATACCAGTTCTTGTGTGATAATAGCCTGGTTGACCAGCAATTTTGGCAGAGTAATCATTTTGCAATTCAACATTTTCGTCAGCACTTAGTCTATAAAGTTTAAATACGGGCTTTTGGGATGAAGAATGGGGGGGTGTGCATTTTTTCTGACAACTGCATTGTGGGATATGTGAAGATCCACATGCATATTTTAGCTGACAGATACATGATGAAATAGTGTAGGAAACCATAGAATATATCATTCCAGGTTCTTTATCTGAAGATATTGAGGTGCTTATTGAGATTAGATGATACAAGAAAATGTCGCATTTTTGCACAATTTGGGATATCGCTACATACTGGTATCTTTGCAACTGCTGGACCAAGGGTGCTAATATTTTCACATTTGTGGGCCACTATATCCCCAACTTCACCATAGAAATATGAATAATATTGGGTGATTTTTTGTCTACTTGTAGGCAGATTTTAATATTTTTTTGTTATTGTTGAAAACTGCTGTCTGTGCATTCTTGGGCACTTGCAATCTTCTTATTAACTGTTTTCAGTTGTAAACAAAGGACTCCAAAGGCCTTAATGGGGCCGGAAGTGGAAATCTTGTTCATTAATGAGTTGTCAGAGCTCGCCGCATTGTTCGAGTGGCATGACATTGCGGTTTGGGCTTTTATACATTCTTACACTGGTCTTTGAGCTTTTTAACACTTATCCAATTAGTCGGTCAATATCATGAGCATTGCGGCTGAAATGGTCATCTCCCAGATTCCAGTCCAACCCAAGCTTTCCATCGGTTAACAGAACCCCTCCAATTTGAGGATCTTAACTTCAAGTTTATATGCACCATATTTCATGGCCATAGTTCTTAGTAATACCAGTTCTTGTGTGATAATAGCCTGGTTGACCAGCAATTTTGGCAGAGTAATCATTTTGCAATTCAACATTTTCGTCAGCACTTAGTCTATAAAGTTTAAATATGGGCTTTTGGGATGAAGAAGGGGGTTTGCATTTTTTTCTGACAACTGCATTGTGGGATATGTGAAGATCCACCTGCATATATTAGCTGACAGACACATGATGAAATAGTATAGGAAACCATAGAATATATCATTCCAGGTTCTTTATCTGAAGATATTGAGGTGTTTATTGAGATTAGATGATACAAGGAAATGCTGCATTTTTGCACAATTCGGGATATGGCTGCATACTGGTATCTTTGCAACTGCTGAACCAAGGGTGCTAATATTTTCACATTTGTGGGTCACTATATCCCCAACTTCACCATAGAAATATTAATAATATTGGGAGATTTTTTGTCTACTTGTAGGCAGATTTTAATATTTTTTTGTTGTTGTTGAAAACTGCTGTCTGTGCATTCTTGGGCACTTGCAAACTTCTTATTAACTGTTTTCAGTTGTAAACAAAGGACTCCAAAGCCCTGAATGGGGCCGAGCGGAAATCTTGTTCATTAATGAGTTGTCATCAGAGCTCGCCATTGTTCGAGTGGCATGACATTGCGGTTTGGGCTTTTATACATTCTTACACTGGTCTTTTGAGCTTTTTAACACTTATCCAATTAGTTTTGTCAATATGAGCATTGCGGCTGAAATGTCACATCTCCCTGTGATTCCAGTCCAACCCAAGCTTTCCATCGGTTAACAGAACCCCCCCTCCAATTTGAGGATCTTAACTTCAAGTTTATATGCACCATATTTCATGGCCATAGTTCTTAGTAATACCAGTTCTTGTGTGATAATAGCCTGGTTGACCAGCAATTTTGGCAGAGTAATCATTTTGCAATTCAACATTTTCGTCAGCACTTAGTCTATAAAGTTTAAATACGGGCTTTTGGGATGAAGAATGGGGGGGGGGGGTGCATTTTTTCTGACAACTGCATTGTGGGATATGTGAAGATCCACATGCATATTTTAGCTGACAGATACATGATGAAATAGTGTAGGAAACCATAGAATATATCATTCCAGGTTCTTTATCTGAAGATATTGAGGTGCTTATTGAGATTAGATGATACAAGAAAATGTCGCATTTTTGCACAATTTGGGATATCGCTACATACTGGTATCTTTGCAACTGCTGGACCAAGGGTGCTAATATTTTCACATTTGTGGGCCACTATATCTTTAACTTCACCATAGAAATATGAATAATATTGGGTGATTTTTTATCTACTTGCACATAGATTTTCCCATCTTTTTTTGTTGTTGTTGGCTTGTGTCTGTGCATTCTTGGGCACTTGCAATCTTCTTATTAACTGTTTTCAGTTGTAAACAAAGGGCTCCAAAGGCCTGGATGGGGCCGGAAGTGGAAATCTTGTTCATCAATGAGTTGTCGGAGCTCGCCGCATTGTTCGAATGGCATGACCTTGCGGTTTGGGCTTTTATACATTATTAGACTGGTCTTTGAGCTTTTTAACACTGATCCAATTAGTCGGCTAATATCATGAGCATTGTGGCTGAAATGGTCATCTCCTAGATTCCAGTCTAACCCAAGCTTTCCATCGGTTAACAGAACACCTCCAATTTGAGGATCTTAACTTGAAGTTTACATGCACCATATTTCATGGCCATAGTTCTTAGTTATACCAGTTCGTGTGTGATAACAGCCTGGTTTACCAGCATTTTTGCCAGAGTAATAATTTTGCAATTCAATATTTTCGTCACCACTTAGTGTATAAAGTTTAAATATGGGCTTTTGGATGAAGAATGGGGAGGGGGGTGCATTTTTTCTGACAACTGCATTGTGGGATATGTGAAGATCCACCTGCATATATTAGCTGACAGATACATGATGAAATAGTGTAGGAAACCATAGAATATATCATTCCAGGTTCTTTATCTGAAGATATTGAGGTGTTTATTGAGATTAGATGATACAAGAAAATGTTGCATTTTTGCACAATTTGGGATATGGCTATATACTGGTATCTTTGCAACTGCTGGACCAAGGGTGCTAATATTTTCACATATGTGGGCCACTATATCCCCAACTTCACCATAGAAATATGAATAATATTGGGTGATTTTTTATCTACTTGTAGGTGTGAAACCACTATTAGATTCTGTGTATAGAAGATGCAGCCAGGGATTTGAACTTCCGGTGAACTTGATTGGCCATAAAAGAATCTCAAGATTTGCATGGTTGGTATTTTTTTCTTATAAATTAATTGACTTTAAGAATTATGGAAGGAATCTGGCAACATTTTAGAGAGAAAATTTTGTCCCCATCTTTCATGACCCACCCCTAAGCTGTTTCCATGGTGATATTTGGTCACATCCGGATTTCAATGTGCTGTAGCTCAAAATCGAGCCGCTCATCAAGGGTCCAGATATCGATATCTTTTTAGGCGAACAAACCGTCTCTCTGACAAGGTAGGTCATTAGTACCAACGAAATATTGGGAACCCCTTTTTCTGGGGATGTGCCCAGCTCATTTATTACATAAAAAGGAAGGACGATTAATAGTGGTTTCTAACCTTTACGCAGATTTTAATATTTTTTTGTTGTTGTTGAAAACTGCTGTCTGTGTATTCTTGGGCACTTGCAATCTTCTTATTAACTGTTTTCAGTTGTAAACAAAGGACTCCAAAGGCCTTAATGGGGCCGGAAGTGGAAATCTTGTTCATTAATGAGTTGTCAGAGCTCGCCGAATTGTTCGAGTGGCATGACATTGCGGTTTGGGCTTTTATACATTCTTACACTGGTCTTTGAGCTTTTTAACACTTATCCAATTAGTCGGTCAATATCATGAGCATTGCGGCTGAAATGGTCATCTCCCAGATTCCAGTCCAGCCCAAGCTTTCCATCGGTTAACAGAACCCCTCCAATTTGAGGATCTTAACTTCAAGTTTATATGCACCATATTTCATGGCCATAGTTCTTAGTAATACCAGTTCTTGTGTGATAATAGCCTGGTTGACCAGCAATTTTGGCAGAGTAATCATTTTGCAATTCAACATTTTCGTCAGCACTTAGTCTATAAAGTTTAAATACGGGCTTTTGGGATGAAGAATGGGGGGGGTGTGCATTTTTTCGGACAACTGCATTGTGGGATATGTGAAGATCCACATGCATATTTTAGCTGACAGATACATGATGAAATAGTGTAGGAAACCATAGAATATATCATTCCAGGTTCTTTATCTGAAGATATTGAGGTGTTTATTGAGATTAGATGATACAAGAAAATGTTGCATTTTTGCACAATTTGGGATATGGCTACATACTGGTATCTTTGCAACTGCTGGACCAAGGGTGCTAATATTTTCACATTTGTGGGCCACTATATCCCCAACTTCACCATAGAAATATGAATAATATTGGGTGATTTTTTATCTACTTTTACGCAGATTTTAATATTTTGTTGTTGTTGTTGAAAACTGCTGTCTGTGTATTCTTGGGCACTTGCAAACTTCTTATTAACTGTTTTCAGTTGTAAACAAAGGACTCCAAAGGCCTGAATGGGACCGGAAGTGGAAATCTCGTTCATAAATGAGTTTTCGAGCTCGCCGCATTGTTTGAATGGCATGATATTGCGGTTTAGGCTTTTATTCATTCTTAGACTGGTCTTTGAGCTTTTTAACACTTATACAATTAGTCGACCAATATCATGAGCTATGTGGCTGAAATGGTCATCTCCTAGATTCCAGTCTGACCCAAGCTTTCCATCGGTTAACGGAACCCCTCCAATTTGAGGATCTTAACTTGAAGTTTATATGCACCATATTTCATGGCCATAGTTCTTAGTAATACCAGTTCTTGTGTGATAATAGCCTGGTTTACCAGCAATTTTGCCAGAGTAATCATTTCGCAATTTAACATTTTCGTCAGCACTTAGTGTATAAAGTTTAAATACGGGCTTTTGGGATGAAGAATGGGGGGGGGGGGTGTGCATTTTTTCTGACAACTGCATTGTGGGATATGTGAAGATCCTCCTGCATATTTTAGCTGACAGATACATGATGAAATAGTGTAGGAAACCATAGAATATATCATTCCAGGTTCTTTATCTGAAGATATTGAGGTGTTTATTGAGATTAGATGACACAAGAAAATGTTGCATTTTTGCACAATTTGGGATATGGCTACATACTGGTATCTTTGCAACTGCTGGACCAAGGGTGCTAATATTTTCACATTTGTGGGCCACTATATCCCCAACTTCACCATAGAAATATGAATAATATTGGGTGATTTTTTTATCTACTTGTAGGTGTGAAACCACTATTAGATTCTGTGTATAGAAGATGCAGCCAGGGATTTGAACTTCCGGTGAACTTGATTGGCCATAAAAGAATCTCAAGATTTGCATGGTTGGTATTTTTTTCTTATAAATTAATTGACTTTAAGAATTATGGAAGGAATCTGGCAACATTTTAGAGAGAAAATTTTGTCCCCATCTTTCATGACCCACCCCCAAGCTGTTTCCATGGTGATATTTGGTCACATCCGGATTGCAATGTGCTGTAGCTCAAAATCGAGCCGCTCATCAAGGGTCCAGATATCGATATCTTTTTAGGCGAACAAACCGTCTCTCTGACAAGGTAGGTCATTAGTACCAGCGAAATATTGGGAACCCCTTTTTCTGGGGATGTGCCCAGCTCATTTATTACATAAAAAGGAAGGACGATTAATAGTGGTTTCTAACCTAAAATTTACGCAGATTTTAATATTTTGTTGTTGTTGTTGAAAACTGCTGTCTGTGTATTCTTGGGCACTTGCAATCTTCTTATTAACTGTTTTCAGTTGTAAACAAAGGACTCCAAAGGCCTTAATGGGGCCGGAAGTGGAAATCTTGTTCATTAATGAGCTGTCGGAGCTCGCCGCATTGTTCAAATGGCATGACATTGCGGTTTGGGCTTTTATACATTCTTACACTGGTCTTTGAGCTTTCTCACACTTACCCGAGTAGTCGGTCAATATCATGAGCATTGTGGCTGAAATGGCCATCAACCAGATTCCAGTCCAGCCCAAGCTTTCCATCGGTTAAGAGAACCCCTCCAATTTGAGGATCTTAACTTGAAGTTTATATGCACCATATTTCATGGCCATAGTTCTTAGTAATACCAGTTCTTGTGTGATAATAGCCTGGTTTACCAGCAATTTTGCCAGAGTAATCATTTTGCAATTCAACATTTTCGTCAGCACTTAGTGTATCAAGTTTAAATATGGGATTTTGGGATGAAGAATGGGGGGGGGTGCATTTTTTTCTGGCAACTGCATTTTGGGATACGGGAAGATCCACCTGCACATTTTAGCTGACAGATACATGATGAAATAGTGTAGGAAACCATAGAATATATCATTCCAGGTTCTTTGTCTGAAGATATTGAGGTGTTTATTGAGATTACATGATACAAGAAAATGTTGCATTTTTGCACAATTTGGGATATGGCTACATACTGGTATCTTTGCAACTGCTGGACCAAGGGTGCTAATATTTTCACATTTGTGGGCCACTATATCCCCAACTTCACCATAGAAATATGAATAATATTGGGTGATTTTTTATCTACTTGTACGCAGATTTTAATATTTTTTTGTTGTTGTTGAAAACTGCTGTCTGTGTATTCTTGGGCACTTGCAATCTTCTTATTAACTGTTTTCAGTTGTAAACAAAGGACTCCAAAGGCCTTAATGGGGCCGGAAGTGGAAATCTTGTTCATTAATGAGCTGTCGGAGCTCGCCGCATTGTTCAAATGGCATGACATTGCGGTTTGGGCTTTTATACATTCTTACACTGGTCTTTGAGCTTTCTCACACTTACCCGAGTAGTCGGTCAATATCATGAGCATTGTGGCTGAAATGGCCATCAACCAGATTCCAGTCCAGCCCAAGCTTTCCATCGGTTAACAGAACCCCTCCAATTTGAGGATCTTAACTTGAAGTTTATATGCACCATATTTCATGGCCATAGTTCTTAGTAATACCAGTTCTTGTGTGATAATAGCCTGGTTTACCAGCAATTTTGCCAGAGTAATCATTTTGCAATTCAACATTTTCGTCAGCACTTAGTGTATCAAGTTTAAATATGGGCTTTTGGGATGAAGAATGGGGAGGGGGTGCATTTTTTTCTGGCAACTGCATTTTGGGATACGGGAAGATCCACCTGCACATTTTAGCTGACAGATACATGATGAAATAGTGTAGGAAACCATAGAATATGTCATTCCAGGTTCTTTGTCTGAAGATATTGAGGTGTTTATTGAGATTAGATGATACAAGAAAATGTTGCATTTTTGCACAATTTGGGATATGGCTACATACTGGTATCTTTGCAACTGCTGGACCAAGGGTGCTAATATTTTCACATTTGTGGGCCACTATATCCCCAACTTCACCATAGAAATATGAATAATATTGGGTGATTTTTTTATCTACTTGTAGGTGTGAAACCACTATTAGATTCTGTGTATAGAAGATGCAGCCAGGGATTTGAACTTCCGGTGAACTTGATTGGCCATAAAAGAATCTCAAGATTTGCATGGTTGGTATTTTTTTCTTATAAATTAATTGACTTTAACAATTATGGAAGGAATCTGGCAACATTTTAGAGAGAAAATTTTGTCCCCATCTTTCATGATCCACCCCCAAGCTGTTTCCATGGTGATATTTGGTCACATCCGGATTTCAATGTGCTGTAGCTCAAAATCGAGCCGCTCATCAAGGGTCCAGATATCGATATCTTTTTAGGCGAACAAACCGTCTCTCTGACAAGGTAGGTCATTAGTACCAACGAAATATTGGGAACCCCTTTTTCTGGGGATGTGCCCAGCTCATTTATTACATAAAAAGGAAGGACGATTAATAGTGGTTTCTAACCTTTATCTGCAGGAGAACGGTTCTGTTTCTACCTTTATTCACAGAAGAGCGGTAGCTCTATATAAGCTCGAACGAACGTAGAGAGCGGGGACAGACGAGAAATAGAGGGCTGGAGAAACTGTAACTTATTGATTTTCGGCATAATTTACGGTTGGGCGTAAATGCAGTTGTTTTTGGCCTGGGAATCTAAAAGCTTGTACAATCCTGTAATTAGTGTAACCTGTGAAAACACGCCAATCCAATGAGAATTTGCCGGCTCGCATTTTCGGTGTGAAAACGTGTTTGTGGTTATACTATAGTTTAGGGAACACGTCCGACTGGCGTGTTGTATGTACATGTAGTTGGGGGTATTCTATAATACTGTAATGAGACATGCGTTTGCCTGTAGCACATTTAGGCAACTTGCATGGTCTAACTTCAGTATAAAATAGGGCTTTTAGTGTCTATACCAGTAGGTTGATAATTTCGACAATATTGCTGTGCTATCTCGCTGCACTGGGACTTAAGCCACAATATTTGTTGATCTTCTTGACCGTGTAGCGGTATATGACTATAGTCAGGAGATTCCCTCCCTCCCCAGAAGTATACAACTGCACTAAATACAGAGATACATCCACCAAGTTCCCCCCTGCCATAATCCTACAACGTATCGTGGAGCCTGTTTATTCGTCGCCGACAGCCGGGCAACGCTTTACGGGACGGAAACGGTCGCAGTATTACAGCCGGCGGGGCGAGACAAGACACAGGCGGGCGAGCCATTTTCGTCGGGAAACATCGATAAACTGGGCCGGGCGCTTTGGGAGCAGGAAAGGCCGCAAACAGTTACACAGACGGCGTATAGCTGGCCATAGACAAGTTACAGATGCAGCTTACAGATTCAACTGGAAGGACATGTGTCTTTATCACACATACGAGCAGATAAAGACGCACAGATCACAAACAGTACAGTACCCGTCCAGCCAGACTGATCACCATTATACCGTCGAGAAAGATACAGCACACAGAGCACACAAGAAACAAACGGAACACAAATTCAAGAGGAATATGTGTATTTATCACACATACAAGCAAATAAAGACACACAGGTTATAAACAGTACAGTACAAGTCCAGACATACAGCTCACGAATTATACCGCAAAGAAACCTACAGAACACAGATTCTACAAGAAGGAGACGTGTATTTATCACACGTTCAATACAGACATCTACAGAACACAGATCTTACAAGAAGGAGACGTGTATTTGTCACACGTTAAATAAAGAAACACAGAGCACAGATTATACAGTCAAGAAAGCCACAGACCACAGATCCCACAGGGAGGATATGCGTATTTATCACGCATAAAGGCACGGTGCAGGTGGGCTCACTTTTACCGATGCAAAAGCGGAACAAGACATACAGATTCCAGTAGGATACGTGTATTTATCACACGTTACAGAAGGCGGGCTTACTTTTACCGATGTAAAAGTGGTAACCAGGCTTACAGAGTGAACGGTCAAGCCCAGGGCATAGATTACAACGGCAGTTTACAGACCGTACGATGTTTCATCGGTACCAGATGAAATAGTAATAGCACATGATACACCCAAGTAATTGTCCTGACGGTCCCTGAGAGTTGAGTGGTGCGTGATACTTACCTGAAAGATCGTCGTGAGGTCGTGTAGTCACAGGCGTGTCTATAGACGGGTCGCAGCAGCCGTAAGGGTTGAGACGCCGGGCTATACTTACCCGTGCGGGAAGCAGACTGGTGAGCTGACAAGTTACGGTCAAGCTCCGACGACTGGGGGTGAAGTACACGCCGAGTTGCCACGTCTCTGGAGAGAGCGTCACTGCCGTGACGTTCCAACGACTGGGTGTCTTATCTGGAGAGAGCGTTACCGCCGTAACGTTCCAACGGGCCGTGACGTTTCAGCGACTTGGTGCTATATCTGGAGAGAGCGTCACTGCCGTGACGTTCCAACGCCGGAGGGTATCTATATATTGGAGAGAACGTTACCGCCGTAACGTTCCAACGGGCCTTGACGTCTCAGCGACTGGGCGACGTATCTGGAGAGAGCGTTATATCCTTAACGTTCCAACGACTGGGTGCCATCCCTGGAGAGAGCGTTACATCCATAACGTTCCAACGACGGAAGAGAAGGGCCAGCAGCCAGGCCGCCCTTATCCCCAGAAGAGACGGGCCAGCAGCCAGGCCGCCCTTGTCGCGCATTAAAGCACTATATTAACTATAAAGCTATATGCATACACTCTCATATATATATTATTGCCATATAACATCAAGCTTAAACTGCACACATTCTCTTCTATTATCCACATATACACTAGGGATACGTTAACTGTATATGCACACACTCTCTCAGGGGCACGTATCCGTGAACCTTATATGCACACACCAAGTGTACGTATCCGTGAACCTTATCTGCACACCCCAAGTTTACGTATCCGTTAACTTGCGTGCATCACGTGTATATATACATCAAGTTTATTTGCATACACTCCCCTAGTGTCTGTACATATATGTAAATATCTTAACGTTACATCTCCTTAGACATTCTGTCTAAGCCACGCGGTTCTACGCTATTATTTGTAACCGCGTATACTATTTGTGCAGAATATATCATAATAGACCTTTACATGAGCGTCAGTCATCCTTGTAGGGTTGTGATCATCTCTTCGAGCCCCGGATCCCTACTAGTGAAGGGGTTAACGACGGTGACGGCCAGAATGCCAGTGGGCAATCCCGGTTATTGATTCGTTTTCTTCTAAACACTACGACTGGTCCTGCCCGTACACGTTACACGGAGAAAACTGGTGGCAGCGGTGGGATCTGGCCTGATCTACAACAGAAGAGAACAACCGACTACTAGAGATGACCGACAACGACGTGCCGACAACGCCATTAACCATGAGTTTCCAAGCGACACCACTGAGACGTCCGGACATGGCGGTTCTACGGGCTATCCTGCACAGAAGGGAGCGATCGACGATGGGGTCACCTGTTTCAGCGACTGTGAGGACGACAGAAGATGTGCGTCCTGTGGAAGCACCGCTTGACCTGTCCATGCCTGCCATCGTCGAGATCGAGACCCCGTCGACTATCCGAACGCTACTAGAGGGCCTCAAAAGCTTACAGGCAGAGATGCAGACGATGCGGGCGACCTTCAATCAGACGACGATGGGAGCCCCAGCGCACACGTCCACGCCCAGGGCCGAAGAGGGTACTACCAGAACCCCCATAGACCAGCCTGTACGGGAACAGACGATTTGCGACAGGGTCGCAGAAGGGCACCATTCAGCGGATGATACCAGTGGGAGAGCCCCAGTCACGACCATCCCTGTTTCCCGTAAGACGCTGGTTAAGGCTTCGACCTACGATGGAAGTACGCCCTGGAGAGATCACCTGGTACATTTTGAATATTGCGCAGCCTTAAACCAGTGGACGCTGGAAGAGAAGGGACAGCACTTGGCCGTATCCCTGCGGGGGCCAGCACAACAGGTTCTCTCCAGTCTGAAGATGAAACCAGGGGAGGCAAACTTCATCTGCCTACGTGATGCCTTGGAGAGACGCTTCGCACCCCCTAACCAAACAGAGCTTTATAAATCCAAGCTGAAGTCCAGGCGACGACTGAGGGGAGAAGATCTACCCGAACTGGGCCAAGCTCTGGTGAGACTCAGCCAGATGGCCTACCCCGACGCCGGTGATGAGGTCCAAGACACCCTGGCCCGTGACCAATTCTTCGAGGGCATTGGAGAAGACCTACGGTTTAAAGTCTGGCAGTGCCGCCCGAAGTCCCTAGACGAGGCTGTACATGCAGCAGTGGAAGTAGATGCCTTCCAAGACGCCCAGCTTCGACGTCCCGACCCCACGGCAAGAGCCGCTGCAGGAGAAGCCATCCCGGCTGACGTTCCGGAGGATGATGAGGACGCGCAGGCCCGACTTCGAGCAGAGATTGCTACCCTGATGGAAGAATTTAAGAGGCGCTTCCCAGGACGGGGACGCTCAAGTTCAAGGCGGGGGCAGAGGACGGGAAGACCACGACGGGGATGTTGGAGGTGCGGAGAAGACGGCCATTTTAGGGCGGCCTGCCCTAGACGTTCACCCTCCCCGCCCCCGAGACCACCGTCCGGGTCCGGGAATCCACCAAAGCCCCAGGGACCCAAGCCTGCGCTTCATAATCAGGGAGAAGCAGGGATATACCTACCTGCGTCCATCGGGCCGGTGAAAGTGATGTGCTGTGTGGACTCCGGAGCATCTATCTCCTTGATCAGCCGCCGGATATGGGAACAGCTTGACCCGGATGTGAAACCAGTCCATCGAGTCTCCCTGTACCAGTCCATCAAGGTGGCTGACGGTTCCCATATGCCTTTACTCGGAGAGGGAGACTTCAGGATATCGATCCAGGGGACGGTGTGGAAGCACACGCTGGTTGTGGGAGACTTGTCCATCGACGCCATCTTGGGGTACGACTTCCTGTATCGCCACAGCTGTATACTTGACGCGAGAGGCCATCGATTGAAGCTGGGAGGCAAGTACCTGCAATGCGAGGTCGTAGGAAGTTTCGATTGCTATCGTTTGGCCCTGGCTGAGACCATCACCATACCGCCTAGAACCCAGATGCTTGCCCCGGCCAGGGTGGAAGACGCACCGCCGGGGGAGATTGGACTAGTAGAGGGGGAGCCTGCATTTACCGAGAAGACCGGCCTAGTCCTGGCGAGAACACTCTCTCGAGTTGCATCTGATGGTAGTGTGCCTATTCGTATGCTGAACGCTTCCGATGAGTCCACAGTCATTCACGCTGGTACCTTCTGTGGTAGTATGTCCACACTAGGTGATGTTCCGGAAGAGCCTACAGAGCCGAGGGCGCGGACGACGACCCTGCCGGCCTATATGCGGCCGGCGTTGGAGAAGTCCAAGGATGGCCTGAGTGCAGCCCAGCTGAGGGAAGTTGAACAAATGCTGAGTCGACACGTTGGTTTGTTCGCTGCCGATGATGATGACCTTGGACGTACCACCAGGGTGCAACACCAAATAAAGACGGGAAGTGCACCCCCGATCCGTATTCCACCTAGAAGACCCCCCTTCATGCTCGATGGGAGATCGACAAGCAGGTGGACGAGATGTTGCGACGAGGTGTGGTCGAGCCCTCCGAGGGACCGTGGTCGGCCCCTGTCGTCCTGGTGAAGAAGAAGGACGGGAAATCTAGATTCTGCGTCGATTACCGGGCCCTGAATGACGTCACGGAGAAAGACGCATATCCTCTGTCAAGGATCGATGACAGTCTTGACGCACTGAACGGGGCACAGTGGTGGTCTACCCTTGATTTGATGTCCGGGTACTGGCAAGTTGCATTGGCGCCTGAAGATCGATGCAAGTCCGCGTTTTCCACCCGGAAAGGCCTGTACCAGTTCCGCGTTATGCCGTTCGGGCTGTGCAACGCCCCAGGAACCTTTGAGCGCCTGATGGAAGCAGTATTGGCCGGTCTGCACTACGAGACGTGCCTGATTTACCTCGACGATATCATCGTGTTCGGGAAGACGTTTACCGAGATGCTGGCCAACTTGGAGGTGGTGTTCCAGAGACTACAACTTCAGGGGCTTAAGTTGAAACCCTCCAAGTGTGTCATTGGCGCCCGGAAAGTCACCTACCTGGGACACGTCGTGTCCGGCGCCGGTATCGAGACGGAACCGGAGAAGGTCCAGGCTGTGAGAGACTGGCCCACCCCAGTCTCCCAGACCGAGGTACGGAGTTTCCTCGGATTGTGTAGCTATTACCGGAGGTTCGTCCAAGACTTTGCGACCGTGGCAGCGCCCCTGCATCAACTTACCCAGAAGGAGAAGAGCTTCGTGTGGACCGACGATTGCCAGATCGCATT